>JWZX01001194.1:0-21406 GCA_001275005.1 Chrysochromulina tobinii
GCACCGATCTGGTTGCCGCACTGACCACCCTGGACGCAGACGAGCTCACGCATCTTTGTAGATTAGTTTAGCTGCGGACGCGACGGGGCAGAGGCACACAGGAGGTGATGAGTCTTGGTTTGGGACATTTTGGAGTGTGCGCGCGCACGCGCGCAGGGCGATGCGAGCGAGGTCTCGCGCGGAAAACGGGTGGGCCATGTAACAGGCGGGTGGCCCATGCGGCCCACACGTGCGGGAAGCGCCGGGAAGCGCCGGGGCACGGTGCTGGACGCTGCGGGAGAGAGGAGTGGACCAAGACGTCGTGCGGCTTTCCACCTGCTTTTGCGTGTCACAGGCCGCGGGCAACTGACATATTTGGGGGGGAAATTGGGGTTTTGGGAAGTCTTGATTAAAGTGAAACGCCGGGAAACGCTTCCCTGCACCTCGCTTGTCAGGCCAGCTGCATTCAAAAAGGTGATCGTCACTACGGTTGACTGTCTGCTCTGCATGCTATGAGACGTTACAAGTGCCGAAACGAAACGCTCGGCGAATGCCCCGTATGCATTGAAAACCGGAGGAGCCCGCCCATCTTCCGCTGGTGGTAGCAGGACTTTCCTTGCAGACACTACCGAAAGGGTTGCCGCCTTCAGCCGGACGTGGGAGCACGACGATGGCACCAGCGCCGCTCTGCCAAAATCCGGAGTGCACGATGGATGCACTGAACACGGTCGCAGATCGGCACACGTGCTACAGAAGGATTCGATGGCTGCAGTCAGCTCGATCGAGCACCCTCGGTCTCACCGAGCTCGATGCATGTGCGCGCGTGGCTCAAGAGTTCCCGGCTGATTGTGGCAGGTGTAAGCCGGGAACCGCGAAGAATTGCGCCGTGCCTCCTCCGACGGTGCTCTTTAGCGATGGCTGCTCAAAGTCGACCGCCGTCATGAGGCTCTTGACAGAGCTACTGCAGCTGCACGGCGACCCCGTCGTTGCCCCCGTCTATGAACCTCAAATCTGTCTCCAGAATTACTTTTGCCGTCCCTCCCCGGGCGTGACAGCCGGCGAGGCCATCGTCAAAGCCCTTCATGATGAGGTCGGGTGGGCTGGTCTGCGCTGTCGGTCGGTGCTGCTCAAGGTGCACTGCAAAGGCGCGTCGTGGCAGCAATACTCACCTGCTCTGCTCGCCCTCGGTGCCGCTCGCCGTTCAGTCGCGCTCTACCGAGCGGACTTGCTCGACGTGCTCATCTGTGAGGTACGCGATTGCATGAACCGCCAGGCCGGTTTCGTGACCGAGCGGCGCGCTTCGGAAGTGGGCGCTGAGCTGGGCGCCCACACGATGGGGCATTTGCATCCACTTGGCAGCCGCCCGCGGGCTTACCCGCGCGCGCTCAATTGCTCGATCGCGAGACGGCAACTGCCGCACGCGATACAGCCGATGGTCTGGCTCAATCCGAAGACTTTGCTCACCCAGCTCCGAGAGAAGCTACACGCGGCCTCGCATGCATGCATCCGACAGAGCTGGCCGAGCGCTACACAGCTGCAGCGGGTGAGCTCCGAAGTGCTCTTGCTGTCGGAGATGCATGCGGAACCCACGAGCGCCGGCTTTAATGCGAGCGCTGCGGCGTGGATGCAGCTGTTGCACGGCCTCGGGGTGCGCCCCCAGCCAGCCCTCTTGCGAGCACACCTTGTGAGCATGCCTCGGCGTCCCATGGCGGAGGCTATGCCGCAGCCGCACGCGCAGTCCATCGCCAACGCCGAGGAGGTGCGTCAAGTGCTCCTAGAGGCGGGTGGGATGTTTGCGCGCTTGTGGCGCGCTTGAGATGCACACTTTCACTATGCACATTCAAATTGCGGGACCAAGATCAGGTTTCGTCCTTGATTTCGCATGGTTTCGTCACTGGGCGGCCACCAGGTCTGCTGGGATAGATATTTCGTTATTTAGACTATCGCATCAAAATAAGCGTCGATGAGCGTGTGAAGCGCACCGGCTCGCGAGACACCGGAACAGGTCGGTGTGGGTGAAGGAAGCCTTCGTACTATAAAACGAACAACCCCACACCGTGTCGGTGATTTTGGCGGATCCGCCAAAAACGTCCGCGGAGGGGGATCCTAACAGTCCTACCGGTACAGTAACATTGACTTGACTTGACTTGACTTGTGATGACTTAACGCGACGGGGTGTGCTGGTGGCTCGTGGTTGCCAGCGAACGCAGGCTCCACCACAATGGCCTTCTCGATGGCGCTGAGCGGCGCGAAGAAGAGCAAGCCAAGCGTGCAGCCGTCGGCCGTCGGCTTCGGAGGCACGGTGGCGGACGATGAGGAGCCTCGCGTAGAGACGGTGGCCGTCACGGAAATGATGGATGGCAAGACGGATGCGGACAAGGAACCAGAAGTCAAAGTGATCGCTGGTGCGCCAAACACCTTTGCGCTCGGCGGCGCGCAACACCTTCGGAACGTCATTCCCGTCAATGCACTCTTAGGACCCGACTCAATGGCGGCGGTCGCGGAAATTGCGGCAGCAGCGGCAACGGCGGCGTCAGCGGCAGCCGCAGTGGTGCCAGCAGCGGGCGGCGATGAAGCGGCTCCCCGCGGCTCTGCGAGTGGATCGGTGGTGCCTGTCGATGAGGAGTCGGCGGCGGCCGAAGCGGTTCTCGCCGAGCTGCGGGCGGGAGGTACCTCCATCTTTGGCGCGGACGACACCGAGCGGTACCGCCGAGATGTGCAGACGCGCGCCGACTCGACGAGTCGCGACGGTTACGAGGCGACCTCGATCGAGGAGTTTGGTAAGGCTTACCTGCGCGGCTATGGCTGGCAGGAGGGCAACGACGGCGCACCCGAGCCCATCGAGTATGTGCCACGCCCGCAGCTCCTCGGCTTGGGCGCCGCGCCCAGGGTTGAGGAGTCGCCAGCCGATGGCAGCAAGAAGCGTTTCATCAAGCCGGGCGACACACGCGAGCCGAAGAAGGAGAAGATCTACGTCGACGAGCGCGGCCGGCAGCGGCACGTGAAGCGCGTGGGCGACAAGCTCGTCGAGCGCGAGGCGAGCGGCTTCGACAAGGGCGCTTTGGTGGCCATCACGGCCGGCCCGCACCAGGGCCTCTACGGGCGAGTGCAGTCGACTGGCGGGATGGAGAGCGACCTCAAGGTGGTGCTCAAGCTCACATTGAACGGCGAGCAGCTCACGCTCTCGGCCAAGGACTGCGCGCCCGTCAAGGACGCCCAGCTCGAGCGCATGGAGCCCGGCTTAACCCATCAGCAGCATCGCTCCAAGGCCGACGGTGGTACAGGCGGCAACGGTGGCGGCGGCGACGACGGTGGTAGCGGCGGCGGCGGCGGTGGCGGCGGCGGCGGCAGTGGCGGCGGCGGCTGCGGCGGCGAGCCGATCGAGGCGGAGGCGGATGGAGACGCTGTTCCCACTCACAGCGACGAGGATGAGCACCAAAGGAAGCGCAAGCACCGTGAGCACCGCGACGAGCGAGATCGCGACAAGAAGCACAAGTCGCATCGAGATCGAGATCGAGATCGTGACCGCGACCGCGATCGAGGGCGAGGGCCGGCAGAGGAGCGGCCGGCCCTAATTAGGGAGGAGCGGCCGGCCCTTATTCGGGAGGAGCGGCCGGCCGCGCCGTCGGCTGTGCTGTCGCGCGGTGGAGCCAATGGGGAAGGTAGTCGGCTCGGCGATGGAGGCAGCGCCGGCGGTGGCGGCAGCGCCGGCGGAGGCGGAGGCAGTGGAGGCGGTGCAGTTGCGGGCAGCTTCTGGGTGCGGGAGAGCATCAGAGTGCGTGTCATCGACAAGCGGTACGCGGGCGGGATGCTGTACAACAAGAAAGGCGTCGTGGTGGACGTGAGCAGCGTGGACGCGTTCACAGTGCGTATGGACGATACTCAGAAGCTACATGAAGGACTTTCGCATGCAGCGGTTGAGACGGCGCTACCGAAGCGCGGCGGCACCGTGCTCATCCTACGCGGCGCGCATCGGCTGCGGCGGGGCATGCTACTCGAGCGCCGCTCGGAGGACGCGCGCGCCGTCGTGCAGCTCGCCGGCGACCTACGCGTGGTCGAGGTGTCCTTTGATGACGTGGCGGAGTGGGTAGGCGGTCTGGGCGAGCAGTTAGACATTGCCGACCTGTGATCGTCTATGAGCCGTTCTTATCGCATTAACGAGGTTTCGTCCACACCTAGAAGCAACTGACCAGAAGAAAACTTCCACCGCTCAAGTGGTGGGCGACCGATTATTTCACACACGGCTGCGTGTTAACGTTCACACGGTTGTCGCGAGTCGTTCACAAAACGAACAAAACCTCCGCCGTGGGCATGCATGGAGGGCACGGAGGCACACGCGATTCTTCTCTATTACGCTTACATCGAGCTGGACGCAGCCACTGAGCACGCGTGGCACGATGCTCTTGCACGGTCGCTCGGCCTTGGAGGGCGCCTACGTATTTCGTCGCAAGGACTGAACGGCACGCTGAGTGGCAGGGAGGCGTTACTGAAAGAATACAGCAGGGCGGTCACCGCCAGGCACGGTGAGCATGGCGCAAGGATTGACTGGAAGTTTGGTGTTGCCGAGCTGCATCAGCTCTTTCCAGAGCTGTCTTGTCGTATCGTCTCCGAGGTGGTGTCTCTTGGCGTCGATCCTTTGCAAGCGCCATTGCAGCTCGCCGGACGCCATCTGAACCCGGCCGAGTTTCATGAGGAGCTTCAGCGCGCGGCGGCGTCCGACGTGCGCAACGTCGTGCTTCTGGACGCACGGAACGTGTACGAAACGCGCATCGGCAGGTTTGCCGCTGCGAATGTGCCGACGTTACTGCCCCAGATCCGGCAGTTTTCCGACCTACCGGCATGGATCGATGCACACGTGGACGAGCTTCGGGGGCGACGCGTGCTCATGTACTGCACGGGCGGCGTGCGGTGCGAGACGGCCTCCGCCTACCTGCGCCACAAGCTGGGGCTCGCCGAGGTCGAGGGCGATGCCGACGCTTCCACAGATCAGGCTCGTACCAACGTACTCCAGCTGGGCGGAGGCATCGAGCGCTACATCGAAGCCTTTCCGGCCGGCGGCTTCTGGCGCGGCAGCAACCTGGTCTTCGACCCACGGCTGCGCACCGCGCCGGCGGCACGGGCAACCAACGATGTGATCGGCACCTGCCAGCAGTGCGCGGCGCCCACCGACGATTATGCACCGCAGAGGCGATGCACGCACTGCCGGCTGCTGCTGCTGCTCTGCCCAACATGCTGTGCCTGCGACTCGGCCACGCTCTGCTGCGAGCCATGTGCCCGTGCGCGCGAGGAGACAGGCAGGCCTACGGGGCCGATGGGGGCGGTGCTGGAAAAGACCACGACTGGCGCCCTACCCCAGCGCGCCAATCGTCGCCAGCGGTCAGTGGGAAGTGCTCCACAGAACCTGAGCGCACGCAACGCCAGCGCTGGTGGCACTGACGACCGTCACGGCGGCGATGGCGACGAAGAGCACAAGAATGGTGCGGAGTGTGCAGTAGACGCGATCGATGAGCCCGCCTTGCTGACTGGGCTTGAGGCGTGGGCTTGTTCGGATGCGCCCTGTCAGTACGAACACCTGGAGCATACGGCCGACGTGCAGATACACTCGTGGGGCGTGTGCCTCGAGGAGGCCTTCGCGCAGCAGGTGCTCGGTATCATGAGCCTGATCACGGAGCTTCCTACTGTGCGCGTCTCCGAGGAGCGCGCGCCGGGCGCTCGATGGCCATCGTGCGCGCGCCAAGTGAGTTCTGAGGGGCATGATCTTCCATCGCTGCTCTTCAACTTCCTGGACGAATGGCTTTGCCAATTTAACGTGGAGCTGTTCGTGTGCCGTCGGCTCAAAGTTCTCTCCTTGGACCGTGAGAACTGGGCCATCGAATCAGTGGGGGTCGGCGAGACATTTGAGCTGGGGCGCCACCCTCAAGGCCTCGAGGTAAAAGCCATCACGTACTCGGCCATGCGCATCACCGAGGTGGACCGTCGAGCGGATGTACTTGTGATCGTCGACGTGTAAAGCTGCGAGGTGACGTCCGACGTGTACTACGTACTAGCTACTACATCGACGTGTACTAGCTACTACGTAGAGCTCTGAGCCTTTGCCGGAGTTCTACACCGCACCGTCGATGACGCTGTATGGTGATGCATGGCTGTTGGCTCCGATTCCCCCCCGCTCGTGCGGTCGTGGGACCGGTGGCGCTGGCGGCCGATGCATCCCGATGGGCCGAATCCGATCCGCGCGTATGCCGTAACCAGTATCGGCTATCGCCGGTTCGCGCGGCCCCGCCATCCGCCCCGGACCGGCGGACCGACCGGGGTTGGAGCTTGGACCGACCGAATAAGACCGTGTCAGTTCCGTGTCCTTACTCCTCGCCTATCTGTCCTCGTTGTCCCGTCGTGGCCGCGGCTGTTCTGCTGTACTGGAGAGTAGAGTTTTCTAACGTAATGTTGACTCCTACCGTTGACGCGTTGACTTAGTGTTTATCTGTTTTTTTCATGTCCTATAACGTCAATAATGTTGTCGTCGAATTCCAATTCGCGGTTCCGGCACTGCCACTATGCGAGAAACACCATAGGGTAATTACCTGAGTGTTGAAACCCTCCCCCAAGGTCAAAATCTCGCGCCCCACTATGTAGAAACACCATAGGGTAATTACCTGAGTGTTGAAACCCTCCCCCAAGGTCAAAAACTCAAAATCTCGCGCCCCACTATGTAGAAACACCATAGGGTAATTACCTGAGTGTTGAAACCCTCCCCCAAGGTCAAAATCTCGCGCCCCACTATGTAGAAACACCATAGGGTAATTACCTGAGTGTTGAAACCCTCTCCCCCAAGGTCAAAATCTCGCGCCCCACTATGTAGAAACACCATAGGGTAATTACCTGAGTGTTGAAACCCTCCCCCAAGGTCAAAATCTCGCGCCGCCGTAAAGCTAGACCAGGCTCACATCGCGGGGGAAAACGACACATGTCGCGGTGGCAAGGCGCGGTGCGCGCGGTGGATTTAGTGGATGTGCGCCCAATTTTCGTGGGTCGGAAACACATCTTTGATTCTTTGTTCTTTCTCAACTCATGTCAGTCAGGCGTATATAGCGCATCAATCGTCGCGACGGGCCGCCGTAGGACAAGCGCGTAGGAATCGTGTGAAGATCCACGACGCGGCCCCGGACCTCGCGAGAGCAGCCGGCCAGCCCAAAGGCGCAAAGGGCCAGCAGCCGCGTACAAGTCAAGTCAAGTCTAGGACTTGACCGCGTACGAGCTCCGATTCCGTCCCACTACATGTACCCACACGGCACACGTACGGCTCACGGGCTCTCCACGTACTCTGGGCTCTCCTGACCTCGGACCTAGGTATTCCGGTAAAAAGACACCGGGGGGAGCCGGATACACACGGGACACGTTCCGGTTCGGTATGAACGCGAGGTGTTGTGAATGAACGCGCTCTCGGGGCTTCTCAATGCCGACCGCGCTGGAGGAAGGCGTGCTGATAACGAGCGACTCGGCGATGGTTCAGTATATCCTGCATCTCGACGAGAAGCGGCAGCGGGAAGCTGGCCAGTCCTCCTTTGTGCTCGCCGAGCTCGACGAGACGCACCTGCTCGTCAAGCCGTTTGCAGAGGACATCGTACGAGGGAAGATCAACGAACTGGTCGACAGCAACACCTTCTCGCGCGAGATGGAGCCGCCGCCCGAGAAGCGCGCCATGCTGGATGATGGCGGCAAGGAGGGCGGTGGAAAGAAGCGGCGTCCCGCCAAGGATAAGATCTAAGGGCAGCAACGGAGAGAGCTTTCGACCGAGAAGCGTTTACTGGAGCGTAGATATAGAGATAGAGAAATAGGATGAGCTAGACATAGTATGCACTCATTATAATGTGTGACACAAGCTGCTCCATTGACTTTTTGATTGACAAGATTTGACTTACCCGACGGAAATCGCGTCCTCCGCTCGTGTAGACCGGAGGCGCATGTGCTGAGCCAGAGTCGCTGAGCCCGGCCGTCAGCACACGGCATCCTATCCACTCGGCGCTCCGCATCCTCATAACAGATGCGGCGACACCTGCGACGCGTGTACCTCGTTCGAGCCGCAGCCACATTTAGCGGAGCCGCCGTTACACTTGGAGCCGTCGCTGAGCAGCGGCACGGCTCCGCCCTCCGAGGACGAGTCGCTCGCCACAGGTGGGCTCGTGCGGCGGCGCGAGCCGTCGGGCAGTGTAGATCCGTCAGCACGCATGGCCAGCGTGCGCTCGCCCACGCCAAGGGCCTCGTCGTCGTGATCGGACGACGAGACTGGCAACACGCGCACATTCCCCTTGGGGCGTGTCTCCGCCGGAAGCAGCAGCGCGCAGCACAAGCAGCAGCAGAGCGGCAGGGATAAGAAGAAGACGTACGGCGAGTACGCGGCCGCCCAGGTGGCGGCTGATGGCGTGCTGTCCCCCGCGCCGCCGGGCGCCACGTCCTCGACTGCATGGAGTTGCGCAGCGAGGGTGCACAGCGCAGGAAGGGCGAGCAGCGAGCAGCAGCAGCTACAGAGCCCAAACTCGACTGCGACGGCCTCCCGTGCCTTGACCCACTCGACGCGGTCCTTGGCGTGGGGCGGCAGTGCGCGCGTGCCCTTGGTGAGCGAGCCGAGCGTCATGCAGCCGAGCACCAGCTGCACCAGCTGAAAGGAGAGCAGGGGCGCGGCGATCTCCCACCAGCTCCAGACGAACCCAAGCTGGAGCCGCCCGTAGAGGAGCGCGAACGAGCCGCCTCCAAGGAGGAGCTCGAGCCACATGCTGAGCTGTGACGGCGCCGCGCGTGCCGCATGCATGCGCAGCGCGACCGCGTCCGCCTCGCCGTCCGCACCGCTGGCGCATGAGAACAGAGGCGCTGTCGCTGCACGAAACAGCAGGAGCAGCGCGAGCGGTGCGAGCGCGGCCGTCCAGTCCTGCAGGCGCAAGGGTACATACGCGAGGAGCGGCGATGCGGGAGGCCCGACGAGCGCGAGGTGCGCGCACATCGTGAGCGTCGCGAGCGCGCTGAGGCCGATGCTGCCACGGCTACGCAGCGATGGTTGATGCGCCCTCAGCAGCAGGCAAGGCAGTGCGAGGACAGTGAGCAGCACCGCGAGCGCGGAAATCATGAGCGGCGCGTAGACGATGGTCCACGGCCGCTGAATCTTCCCGCCATCGGCGTTGCCCACGTGCAGGTACATGAAGGCGAGCAAGCAACCGGATGAGAGGCACGAGAGGCCGCAGCACAAACTGCAGCATCTCGTACGTGCGGCAGACATGGGATCCTTGGTGCGCCGCGACGTCGGCGCACGTCGGGGGGAGTCGCAAAGCAGCGGCTGCTGCAGTGACGTTATTGTGGCCTTCACGCTGGCCTCTCGCCTCTCCCGGTCCGACCCGCCTCGTCTTGCTGAACATGCGGGTGATGCGCACAAGTAAACTTGGAGCTGCTGCTGTGAAACACACAACGCGCGCGCTCTCCGGACCCCCAAGCACGGGGGCCGCTATCGCAATGTAAACTTGGTCTCGTGTATGGTTTGACTTAAATTGCTGTTCATCAGAGCTACACAAGCAGCCTGGTGAGCGCGACAACCCGGTCCCTGCTAAAGCTAGACCAGGCTTACATCGCGGTGGGTGGGCGGGACCACTCCGCTCTCGACTGAGAGCTAGACATGGGAGCCACCAACGTTCGCTAATCTCCCCGCAACGAGGAGTATGCCCCCAGTCCCAAGGCCCAGTCCGACGCGTGGCACGCCGAGACGCGCGCCGAAGGGTGCACCGACCGCACGGTCTACGGCACGTCGCGCACGGCCACCACCTCCTTCTTCACGCACCACTTGCGCCTAATCTTGCTCGCCGCAGTGATCGGCGCGGCGCTCCCCGTCGCCATCTGGGGTTCTGGGCGAAATCCAGGAAATCTCACCTCCTTAGCGGCGCCCCGCTTGCTGGCCTGTTGCCAGTAGTCATGTAAGCGCCCCCCCCGGGGGACGCGCCCGCACCGCTGTACGGTGTGGTCCTGTTTTAAATTCACACACACATTCACAGCCGCGCGCGCGGGAGCGGTTAACTGAGCGGTTTAGGAATCCTAGAAGGGCGACATGCCCATGGTGAGCTTGAAGCTCATGGCGGGAGCGGCGAGGAGTACGGTAGTGTCCGCGAGGACGACGGCTGCCGAGATAGCCGCGCGATGGTGTGCAAGGAAGGTGCGGGGGGAGGACCGCGAGAGGCCATACCGGGTGGAATCATGGGTGGTCGGCGCGCGTGCGTGCTTACCAAGGGCTCGCAGCGCGCGGTCGAAGGTGGGGGAGAGCGCACCTGTGGTCTCGGTAACCAGGAGGGTCACCGGGTGACCGCGGCGCTGGGCATCGGCGTAGTCGTGGTCCCGGCTCCCCCGGTGTCTTTTTACCGGTATTTCCATTTTGAAACCGTTCCCTCTTATGAACGATCCTAACCAGGTTTTGATCTGCCAGGAGTGATAGTCGAGGATGAGCGAGGCAGGGAGCCGCTTCGAGCAGGCTGAACAGCTTCAGGCTACGCTCAGCAGCTCATCACCATCGTCGCCATGGGGCGACCCTATCGCAGATGTGGTCAGCGAAGTATCGATGGTTGCGTTGATATTTGAGCCCCTCGGCATGCAGCTCTCTCTCCTCGCAGGTGCCACTTGCCGCGTATGGCATGAAGCGGCTCGGCAGCTCGTGGAGAGCTGGGCGGTCCTGCGCCCGTCTCACTCCCTTGGCTGGGGCAACGAGGTGCTGAGCCAGTTCAAATCACCATCCGGTATCACACTCTTGCCGAATGGCGACTTGTGTGTCGCGGACACCAACAATCACCGGCTGCAAGTTTTGTGTCGAACGGGTGAGGTCAAAGCCGTCTTGGGGATGGGACCTGGTGGTGCGATGGGAGAGTTTCAGCAGCCGACGGGCGTCGTCTGCGACGGCAACGCCCTGTACGTTGCCGATTCAGGCAACTGCCGGTTGCACAAGCTCTCGCTTCCGAGCGGCGACGTGCTCTCGATGGTCGGCACCTTTGGCGACGCGCCGGGCCAGCTTCATGCGCCGGTCGGGCTTGCAGTCTATGAGGGACACCTCTACTGTGCAGACTCGCGCAACCACCGCATCAGCGTCTTCTCTACGACCCCGGCTCTGCGCTACATCACCTCGTTCGGCGGGCACGGCGTGGGCCGGGGCGAGCTCGGTTCGACCTCCTCCGGCATCTATCTCGCCGCGTATGAGGGAGAGCTCTTCGTCGCGGACCGCTCCAACTACCGGCTGCAGGTCCTCGGGCTTGATGGCTCCTTTCATCGCTCGATCGGGCGCAAGGGCACCGCCCCTGGCTGCTTTCGGCGGCTACGCGGTGTCGCCGTCGCCAACGGCCGCATCTTCACAGCCGAATGCGAGCGCGTGCAGGTACTTACGATCGAGGGGAAGCCGCTGCAGGTGGTACCCCTCGTCGGCTCGTCCGCCTTGGTTGGGATAGCTGCGGACTCCTCGCGCGTGTGCGTCGGCACGCCAGAGACTTGAACGCCAGCCGCCCCTGCCTCGCATGCAAGTGCTCACCACGGCGCCACGATTGAACGCCAGCCGCCCCTGCCTCGTATGCAAGTGCTCACCACGGCGCCACTGTCTCCCCCTTGGCAGGTGCGTCGTCGATCAGACGCATGCAAAGGTGCGGGTGCTCACTCTCCGCAAGGACAAGGGGCGCGCCGCCTTTGGCACGGGTGCGTCTCACCTACTTCCCTTGCATGCAAGCGCTCACCACGGCGCTGTTTCCATTCCCCACAGGTGCGTCTCACCTACTTCCCTTCTTGCTCGCTACAGCGTTGTGCGACTGTGAGCACCGATCCATCCAAGAGCATGCTCAACGGCTGATCCCAGCGCATTGCTCGGCCGCGCGCGCGGCCGCGGTGGTGCGCGCATGGGTGCGCTCTCACATCCGGTACGAGCTACGCGAGCCCTCGGACAGCGCCCAGGACAGCGCCTCGGACAGCGCCCAGGACAGCGCCTCGTCCATCCTCGCGAGGCGGGCGGGCACGTGCACCAATCGGACGACGTTACAGATCGCCCTCTTACGCGCGGCAGGCATCCCGGCAGGGTACGTCCTCGTGCACGTGACGGAGGCGGCGTTCAAAGACCCTCCTCTGCTCCCCCAGGACCACGAGGGCGCCTCGCCCATCGCAGTGCACGTCTTCTGCGCCGCGTACATCACCTTCGAGGAGGACACGGGCGTCGACATCGGCTGGTGCGACTCAGGCAGCTTCCGCCACTACGACGCGACGGAGCCGTTGGGCGCCTCGCATCTGACGGAGCATGTCAGCCACTCGGATGAGACACGCGTGCAGCGTCGCTGGCAGCGCGGCCCCTTTGCGCCTGTGCAAGCCAATTTGGACCATCTGATCACCCCGTGCACCCAGATGTGGCAGAAGCGAGCCCCTTTCACCTGATCGCCCGGAAAGCCCGGCGAGGCCCCACAGGCCCCGCCGTCGGAGGGACTCGTTTTCATTGTCGCACGGCAATAAGTGTCTGAAAGTCATGTCGTACTCGTAGTAAGAGACGGCAAACTCGAATCTTGGACCGGGTGCGGCGCGTCCCGCGCAGCAGCACCGCAAAATAGGTGTCCACAGTCACTGAGATTTCGAGCGCCGCTGCTTCTGACAGGTTTGGAGCTTTGGCGCGATCGAATTGCTTCGCATTGTTGCTTCGGTTTGATGATGTTACAATGATGATGAGCTTGTGTACCGAAAGATGTGTTCCTTACTAACAGAAGTTATTCGTGACCGGTCAGCATACACACAAGTGCAACTACAGGTAGAGACTCTTCACCACACGCTGCTCGCGTTCACCACCCCAAAACACGTGCCATCCAGTCTCCATGAAGAATCCGAGAGGGCACCGCACAAAGTAACAATTCGTGATTGAGCTGATGACGGCCCGCTCGTCGCGGTGCTCGGTCGCGCGTCGACAGTCGGCCTATTCTTCAACATGGTCGACGCGGCGGCCGAGTCCGACGACGAGGTTGTGGACGCCTCCAATCTCGAGGGTCTAGCTGGCGCGCGTGTGCGCGTCGAGCGCAGCGGTAGCCATTGCCTCGGCACCGTGCGCTCAGTGTCTCCCGGAGGCAGCCGCATGCTCGTGTGCTGCGATGCGGATGCCACTGAGGTGTGGGTGGGTGCCGAGGACGCGTGGGACCTGGACGTAAGCACTCCCGCGGCCGAACAGCCGGCCGCGAGTGCTGCGACCGCCGACGCCGTCGCGTCGCAGGCAGCCGCCCTCGAGAGGGCGCCCATCCTTGAGAACTGGAAGTGGACTGCAGATGGTGCGCTGTGCGGTCACGTGTACGGAAAGCCCGGCTTTCGCGAGGGCGAGCTGATGACGACCAGCACTGTGCCGCCCGAAGGCCGCTTTGAGACGCACGTGGTGAGCGCGCTGCCCCAGACTGCTCTGGCCGCCACCGCCGCCGCCGCCGCTGCTGCTGCTGCTGCTGCTGCTGCTGCTGCTGCTGCTGCTGCTGTTGCTGCTGTTGCTGCTGCTGCTGCTGCTGCGGCTGCGGCTGCGGCTGCCGCTGCCCGTGCCGCTGCCGCTGCCTGCCTGCTCGTGTGGCCACCTGCTCGTGTGGCTGCGCATGCGCGCGCCGCTCACGCGTGCGTCTCGCATGGCCCAGGTGACCGAATCGGGCAATGTGTACCGGCTCGGGATGGCCGCCGAGGCAGCTCCGGTCGGCGCAGGCGCGATCTCCGAGGCGGGAAGTGGCGGCGGTGGGACGGCGGGCGGTGGCATGAGGCGTTCGTCGCGCGCCACCGGCAAGGAGTCGGTGCTTGACGCCTTCGCCGACAGTCGGCACCCTGTGGGTGAACCCCAGCAGCAGCTGAGCTATCAGGTCGGCGGCGCCGACGTTGGCGGGGCTGGCGCCGATCGCATCATGCGAGGTGCCTTCGAGACCCTTGATGATAACATGGTCGGCCTCCGCACGCAGTACGCCGCCGCGCGCCGGGTGGTGCTCTACCGCGACGAGACTCCGGTGGCTGCGGCCGTGGTCGAGGTGCATCCGGAGCAAGGTGTCCTCGAGGTGCCCCTGCTCGCTGCCGAGCGACACTGCCGACAACAAGGGCACGGGACGGTGCTCGTGGCGATTCTCATCGAGCTGGGCTGTCGGCTGCGTCTCGCGATGCTCATCGCGTCCGCTACGCATGAGTCGACACGATTCTGGCTGCGCCAGGGACTGCACACCTTTTCGCACTGCTCGCCGCCTGTACGCGCCGAGCTTCGGAAGATTGACCAGTCCGCACGCCGGGGCTTTGCGAACTCAGTCTCGATGGCGATGGAGCTACCGGCTCCGCGCGGCGAGGTGCTGCCGCGCGTGCTGCGCCGGCTCGCGCGCCGCGCGATCAACTCGAGCCGTGTGCTCTCGTCCGCCGATGCGCCCGCCGCCATAGGGTACTTGGACGTGAATGCCACCGGCAACTTCTTCTTGCTGCCAGATGGTCGCAAGCAGCCAGTCGTGTACGGCGCCTCCGAGCGGCTCGCGGTCAATGTACCGTACAGCCGGCTCGAGGCCTTCCCCTCAGGTACGCATGGATGGGGCGTGCGCTGCGGCGTGCCCATCTCGCAGGGGCAGGTCGTCGTCGAGGTGCGCGGCCGCTGCCTCTCCGAGGCGGAGTATGAAGAGCTCAACGACCCGTCGTACGTCGTCTCCTTTGACGATAAGCTGCTTCAGCTCAAGCGAGCTGCCGATGACGATGTGCGCTACATCGACCTGAAGGTGTACGGCAACATGATGCGCCTGATCAACGACTGCCACGAGGCGCCCAACCTGCAGCTCATGTACTGGCCCGAGCTCGACGTGACGAAGCGCATCCTGCCGCGCCGCGCCTTTCTCGTCGCCAAGCACGACATTCCATCCAACGTCGAGCTCACATGGGATTATGGTCGCCATTATGAGCGCCCTTGGCTCACCGCACGCCACGGCACTGGATGGCCGAATGCGACATGGCCGACTGCATCCGGCGTCGAGGCGAGCGACGACGAGGGGGACGAGGGGGGCGGCGCCGGCCAAGGCGCCGGCGGCCATGGCACTGCCGCGAGCAGCGGCGGCGGCGGCACGCATGACGGCGGTGACGGCGGCGGGCGCACTGCCATAGGCCGCAAGTCAGGGGTAGCGGCCGCGGTGGAGTCGACGCGCTCGCACGTGCTCAGCGAAGCGTGCGAGCAGCTCGTCGCAGCTGAGGAACTCTTGCCTTGGGAAGCGCTCGACGGTACTTGGGGGGGTTCCCGCTACGATTGGCTACGGCGCGTGCAAGGGGCTTCCGAAGCATCCGAGATGGTCGAGCCCCTTGAGGCATTCGAGACGGCGCTACAGCCGTGGGCGGTCGAGGACGGTTGGGAGGCTCGCTCGCCCGAGTGGCGGGAACGCCTCCATCAGCTCGGGGAGAGGCTCGAGAGCCCGGAAGCCGAAGCCGAGCTGAGTGGATTGCTCCGACGACTACTGACGGCCCTGACGCCCGTGCTGAGCGGTGAGCGCCGGCCGCCTGCAGGCGGCGGGGCCGGCGGCAGCAGGAGGAGGAGCGGCGGCAGCAGGAGCAGCAGCAGCATCGGCAGCGGCGGCAGTGGCAGCACCGTCTCGACGCAGAGGCTACCCCCCGAGAGGCTACCACCTGGCTTTCGTCCGCGCTCCGGCCTGAGCGCCGCCCCCGTGCCCACGCCGAGCGGCGAGAATGGCGTCTCGCCCACCGACGCCGCGAACGCCCTGGTTCGGATGGGTACGGAGGTCGAGGTCGAGGTGCTCCCCTCCTCGTCCGTGTCGCTGCTCGAGGTGTCGACGGTGAGAGAGGTCGCGGGTGAGACAGACGGGACGACACACGTGGCGGTCGCCTCTTCGGACGATGAGGCCGACTACGCCGATGACGCCGATGACGCTCGGCGCGCAGCCTTCGACTCGCTGCCCACGCGTGCTGAAGGCTGTGCGCTGCACATGAGTCGTCAATCGCCCACCGGATACCGTGGCGTCATCCGCAAAGGCGCACTCTTTGCGTTGCGCCGCTCGCCACGATACCTGATCTCGGAGAGCATCACCTACCCGAGTGCGGTCGAGGCCGCGGTCGCGTACGCGCGCGTCGTCGAGGCTGCGAACGCGGCGGTCGCGGCGGCGGCGGCGGAGCGGCAGGCGGCAGCGCTCGAGGCGGCGCGTCGTGCGGCCGAGTCGGACGTGTGGCTCGCACCCTCGGGGGAGGAGCAACGTGTCCATATCGATGAGATGAGCGCCTTTTGCAAGCACCACGAGCTCTCCCGATCGTCGATGCTCCTCGTGCGCAAGGGCTCGCAGTCGCATCACAAGGGGTGGCGCCTGCGCAAGCGCGGCACGCTGCCCGAGCCGGAGATGCCCACCATGGCGCGCGATGGTGCTCGGGAGGGCGCTCGGCCATCCAAAGGGGCGGCGGCGGTCGCCGCGTTCTTGGAGGGCGCTCGGGACGGCGCTCGGCCGTCCAAAGGGGCGTCCAAGACGCGGAGTGGCGCGGCCGGCGGGCGGGCGGGGCAGCGGCAGCAGGCGGTCGAGGAGGAGGAGGAGGTAAATGAGGGCTCTGCGCATCCGCCCGACGAGTGGGAGTGGCTCCTGGAGGGCGAGAGGATCGAGGTCGAGGTGGCGGTGAGCGAGGACGCGCCGGCTGCGTGGGTCACGGCCCAGGTGCTCACCGTCCTCGTCGACGGCTCCTTCCAGGCGCGCATCGTGCTGCCCGACGGCTCCGACGAGTGGAACGACTGGTTTTCGTGGCAGGAGGAGGGCACCGATTGGCGACGGCACAGGGAGGCAGACGACGAGGTGGGCGATCGGCTGGTGTCGGAGTCGGACGACGAGCAGCACGAGGCGCAGCCCATAGACGCGGAGGAAGCGGACGACGCCGCTGCTCGCGCCGCCGTCGTGTACGAGGACGATGAGGAGGAGGGGGGGCAGCCGACCGCCGCCGACGATGAGGATCATGAGGTAGATGAGGTCTCTCATCAGGGAGGCCTCACCAGGGACGGCGAGGGTGCAGCAGCCGGGCCGACCGTGCCCTACCTGGGCTCGTACACGGGGCGTTCGCGTAAGGCGGTCGTGCGGCTAGCGCCGACCGAAGACCCGCGCACGCGCCCACTCTGGTATCGCAAGAAGCTCGAGGAGGAGAAAGAGAAGCGGCAGACGGGGGAGGAGAAGCGGCAGACGGTGGGGGAGAAGCGGCAGACGGGGGAGGAGAAGCGGCAGACGGTGGAGGAGTTACCCGCACGCGCACGCACGCGCGCGAGGACTAAGGAGAATGAGCAGGTGGAGGAGGAGGAGGCGGAGGCGGAGGCAGCAGACGAGAAGGCGTCCGAGGACGAGGGTCGTCGCCAGCACTCGCAGCGGAAGCACGGTCGGAGCGGCGGGCGCCGGCGACGCGAGCGACGCTCCCACAGCGAGGGCGCCACAGCCGAGGCGGCCGAGGCGGCCGAGGCGGCCGAGGCGGCGGAGGCGGCGGAGGCGGCGGAGGCGGCGGAGGCGGCCGAGGCGGCGGAGGCGGCCGAGGCGGCGGAGGCGGCCGAGGCGGCCGAGTCGGCGGGGGCCGCCGAGGGCGATAATAAGGAAGGTGACCACGCGGATGCTGTGAAGGGCGTCGAGGGCGATGCGTCTGTGCCATCGTCCGAACTGCCCCCTCGGCGCTCCAAGCGAGCTCCAAGCGAGCTCCAAGCGAGCTCCAAGCGAGCTCCAAGCGAGGTTGCACCTCAGCGCGCGAGCTCCAAGCGAGCTCCAAGCGAGCTCCAAGCGAGCTCCAAGCGAGGTCGCACCTCGCGCCGCATTCGTCGAGCGCAGCGTTCGGACGAGGAAGACAAGGGCGAGGCACATGAGGAGCCAGGGGCGATGGAGGACGAAGGCGAGGACGACGAAGGCGAGCCTGCTGCTGCCTCGCGCCGCCGCCAATACCAGCTGCGTGGGCGCAACCGGCGGAACGTCGTCTACGCCGAGGACGACGAAGAGGAGGAGGACGACGCCGAGGATCTCCTTCCCGCGCACGGCCGAGGCGGCGGCGGCGGCGGCGGCGGCAGCGGCGGCGGCGGCGGCGAGGTGGACGAGGATGCGGCGTACTTTGCCCGGCTGCCCGCCTCGACAGAGCCTCTCGGCGAAGGGCCGCCGTTAGCCTCCGATGTGTCTCCCGAGGTGCTGATGCAACTCGCACGAGCAGAGGGGTATGACGAATCTCTACTGGAAGATTGGAATCTGCTTGACGAAACTCTACTAGACGTGACCTCGCTGGTCAAGACCGGTAGTTCGCCCCAACGCTATCGAATCAAGAAGAAGGCGTCAGCACAGCCGTCGGTCGCGGCGACGGCGGCGACGGCGGGGGCACAGAAGCAGCAGCCGGCGCAGCAGCAGCATTCGCATGCGCAGGCCGCACCAACGCCACTTCCTCCCCCACCGCCGCCGTCCTCCTTCGCTGCCACCGGCGCCGCCACGGGCGCCGCGCCCAACACAGCGCCCAAGCCCGAGCGCGGGAAGGCGCTGTGTGGTTACTTGATCGAGGTCCATTGGCCTCTGGACGCCGCATGGTACCGGTGCCGCGTGGTGCGCTACTTGCCACGCACGCGGCAGCACGAGGTAGTCTACGTGGACGATGAGATGCGTGAGACGCTCCGAATGAGCGACGAGGAATGGCGACACGTTGACGACGAGGAAGCAGCGGGTGGCGGGCCGGGAGCGGGCGGCGGGCCGGGGCGAGGGGTCAGCTCGAGGGCCGACGATGGCAGCGGCGGCGCGAGAGGCGTCGACACGAGCGCTGATGCCAAGGAAGAGCAGCTCGGCAAGGTCACCCGTGGCGGTGCCGCCGAGTCACGGGAGGTCACCCGTGGCGGTGCTGCCGAGTCACGGGCGTCCAGAGAGGCGTGCTTGCACCCACGCAGGCGCCCGCGCAGCCGCAGCCGCAGCGAGAGCCGGCGCCGGCGCTCGCGCAGCCAGAGCAGCAGCGGGAGAAGCAGCTACTCATACTCGTCTTACTCCACCGCCTCAAGTGGCAGCCGAAGCCCGTCCCCGCTGCGCAGCGCGGGCCGCCAGCGCGGGCGCGAACGGCGGGGCGCCGACCGACGGCGAGCACGTGGGCGGGAGGCGCCGCTGCCGCCCCGCCGACGGCTCACCGAGTCACCCCCGCCGCGCGATCGGTGGGATGAGCGCCGTGATGAGCGCCGCGATGGGCGGCGCGACGGGCGCACCGGTGAGCGCCGTGATGGGCACGTCGACGAGCGCCGTGATGGGCGCATCATTGAGCGCCGTGATGGGCGCACAGACGAGCGCCGTGATGGGCGGCGCCCCTCGGGTTGGGTGCGCGCGGACGCTCCACCCGCACCGCCCATCACGGCGCTCTCCTCGGGCTTGCGCCCTCCCGAGGCATCGATGGTGCGCGAGGTGACGGTGGGCGGGGGCATCAAGTACACGCCTTTGGTCGATTTGGATGATTGGGCACAGCCCTCCGTCGGCGCAGCGAGTGCGCCGCCGCCGCCGCCGCAGCAGCAGGCACTGCAGCCGCCGTATGTTTGGATGGGCGGCAGTGGCGGCGCTGCTCAACACGGCGCTGAGGATCGGAGCGGTGCCATACGTATCAAGCAGGAGCAGCTTTATCTCACGCAGCAGCAGGTGAAACTCTCCCGTCTCCATGCTTTTCTCGGCGGAGGCCCGCCCGCTGGCGGCCCCTCCACCCATATCGAGTCCACCCATCTCGGCTCGCACGAGGCGGCAGGCGGGGCGGGCGCAGGAGGCAAGTTCCGTCCGTGGCGACGCGCGGTGGCGACGGAGGGGGTGGCGGCATTTCGTCAGGGGGAGATGGAGGGGGAGATGGCATTTCGTCAGGGGGAGATGGCATTTCGTCAGGGGGAGATGGTCCCTCTGCAACGTATGGCCACGCACTCGATGGCGATGCCCGCTGCGCCTCCGCCGCCGCCGCTCACGCCGGCGCCGCTCCTGCCACAGACAAGCATGCTCGCTGCGCCGCCGCCGCGCCGCGCCGCGCCGCCGCCGCCTGTGCCGCTCCAACCGCAGCCCGCCAATGCCTTGTACGCGCAGCAAGGCGCGCTGCCGCCACCCGTGCCGCCGCCGCCCGTGGCGCCGCCGCCCGTGGCGCCGCCGCCCGTGCCGGCCCGCTTCCGCACAGAGGTGCTGACGATGCTTCGTCAGCGTCAGGCGCCCTTAGAGGTGACACGACTGCTCCCCGAGCACTGCCTCTTCTTCCGCCGCCCTCGCCCTCTCGAGCCCCACGAGCTCGGCTGCGAAGGATTTACCGGTCCCCGCGGAGTGCTCGCGATGGTACGCACCATGGCCGATTGTCTCGCCTTCCTACCAGACCCGAGAGGCGGCGAGCTTTGTAGTCTTGTGCTTCGTGAGAATGGCGGCAGCTCGCTTGCGCCGCCGCCGCCGCCGCTGCCAGCACCGGCGCCGCCTCCGAAAGCGCTCGCGCCGCCGCCGTCGCTTAAGGTTTCATCGCGGGTGCCACCGCCACCGCCCCATGCGGCCTCTAGGCAGGTTCCCTTGCCGCCGCGGCCTTCTGATCAGAGCGCCGACAAGGGCGACGACAAGGGCGGTGACCATCGCACGTGGCTGCAGCCGAACAAGCATCCGACCTCAGCTCTGGTCGAATTCCTCCAATCCATGCACGGGAACGCCGGCCTGTCCGCCGCGAGTGAGTGGTCGCCTACGTATGAGATGCATCCGGTGCCGCCCGTGGCGGGCGGCGAGGGTCACATCCGATGCGTGGCGCGGGCGGGCGGCCAGGTGGCGACTGCGGAGGCGGCGGATAAGAAGATGGCCAAGTTTGGCGCCTCGCAGGTGCGTGAGCTCTGATGACCTCTGATGACCTCTGATGACCTCTGATTGCCTCTGATTGCCTCTCTCATCAGAAGATGTCCAAATTGGGCGCCTCGCAGGCACTCCTGAGCTTACTATGCCCCGAGTATGGCGCCATGCTCCGGGGAGACAGAGTCCCAGCCGCGGCCGCCTCCGGCACCACGCCCATTTCCGATGGTCGGGCCCATGGAAATGGGAAGGGCTGTGGGAATGGGCAGGGCGGTGGGAATGGGAAGGGCGGTGCCGCCGGCAGTGCCGCGAGCCAAGCTCCCTCTGCGCACGGCGTCGTTCCGAGCACTTCGGAGCTTGGAGCGCTGCAGCAGCTTCTCGTCGCTGTCGGCGGTGGGCAGGCAAGGCCCGCCGCCAACGCCGCCGTCGCCGTCGCCCCCGCCCCCCCCACGCGCGCGCTCTCAGCAGAGGCAAGGGAGCGGGCAGCCGGGGCCGTCGTGAAGCTCGAAGCGTCAGCCGCGAGCGGGCCCTCGCAACCCTCGCCCAGCGCGCCGTCGCCGTTTGGAAAGGACGTGGCAAATGGCATGCAACCGTTTGGCATGTCGCAACCATCGCCCAGCGCGCCGTCGCCGGCGGCTGCGGCGCCTAGCTGGGTGGCCGGGAGT
>JWZX01001195.1:0-20162 GCA_001275005.1 Chrysochromulina tobinii
TACATGCACGATACATGTTAGATACATGGGATACGTATCCTGATAACAAACCCCCCCAAATTCGATAACAAACCCCCCGTCACCCGGGGGTGGTCTCACTCTCCCCCTGTGGGGAAGGGTGGTGACGTTCTTGGTTGTTTGCTTTGTTTTGCTTTGTTTTGAGAGTTGCGAGCCTGATTATAGTCAAGGCGACTCTCTGTAGAGGGGGTATTGATGGACTATCAAGTCAAATCAGAGGTGGCAAGGTGTCAATCAGAATTCCTCAAAATTCATCAAGGAAAAGACTTCGCGAAGTTTTGTCGATTCACGAAGACGTCGTCGGCTCGAGAACAGGCCACCTGGGCTGAGCTCGGGCGTGCGCTGGCTGAGGCTGCTGAGGTGACAAGCGGAGTGGCGAGTGTCATAGGGAATCTGCTGGTTTTCGGGCAGGCGCTTCGCGCATAATCAGCGACTGCACGGCAAGTCAAGGCGTGGCCGTGCAGGGCTCCGGATTCGTTTGTTGTTCGTGATTTGTCATGCGCGCGCAGCGTGGGGAGGCCTCCATGCTGCGTCTTCAAGAGGGTGCTCGAGAGAATCTTTGAAGGAGATGCTCGTCTGTCTGGTCATTCGTGATGGTGACCGCCATTCTGCGGTAGTCGGGTTGTAGAAGGGGTGGACTCGCGGCGATCTGAGAAAGGTCTCTAGGACCATAAAAAACCCAAAAAGGGTTTCAGGGTTGAGGGCTAACGCCTCCGAGCGCGGGCCGTCCTCGCCGCCTCTACGAATGAGCGCATCCACGGTTGTCACAGTAGAACCCAGGACCCGAACCATCGGAACCATGACTTGCAAAAGTTGTCAATTGAATGTTGAGCTATCGGTAACCGGGTCGTCGCGCTAGGGAAGTAGGAATACCTCTACTGAACTCTGAAAACGAAGCTACCTATAGGGGTATACTCCAGATATGACGAATCGCATGCATATGCGTGGGGCGTTGGAAACCGGGAATCGAAGCGTCAGTCATATAATCCCAATTTATACCCGTCCGCACTGCGCAGAGCCGCACCCGCAGACGGCAGACCGCACACATTGCCGTAACAACCTTGAGGCACCCGATGTGACGCGCGCGCGGCCACGCCGCCTGGCGTGTTCATGAGCAGCCGTAGCGGTGGCACTTGCACGGGGCGGGCTTGAGCTGATAATCCTGGCCCGGCGGGGCACCCTCGATTTTGCAGCAGTAGAGCGTGGCCATCGGGTATGGCAAGAAGCCTGAGGCGCTCGGGCAACAGCCGTACGTGCCGAACTGCATCAGCCAACTGCCGCACGGCGTGTGCGTGCTGTAGTTATACTGATAGCCATTCATGCAGCCTTGGTCGCCGCCGGCGGGCTTGCCATTGCATAGGTAGCCGCCCTCTGGCGGCGAGCTTGTGTCCACGAGAGCGTCCATGCCGACGCCTGCCTTGGGCACCTCGATGGTGACAGACTGCGACACGACGGGCGACGCGAATGGGGTGACCTCATCATAGCAAGCACAATTGTCGGGGCAAGAGAGGTCGCATTTGCCGTCGTTGTAGCTGTGCAGGCCATTTGCGCCCGAGCCCGTGCAGCAGTATTCAGCCGTAAAGTCAAACGGGCGGCCCTGCTCGCAGCACGACTCCTGCGCGTATGTGAAGATGCCGCGCGATCCGCACGGGAACTGAGTGGGCACCGCACGGCACGCTCGTGAGCTCAGCGACTCATGCCTTCCGTAGGATATCGCAGAAGTGTGGCGCGCATACTTGTTTTGCAAACTCGTAAGCCGTGTCGTCGAGGCAGCCGTGGGTTGCATTGGGAGTGCAGCCACTCAGCAGCGCTTGCGAGGTGTAGAGGTTGACGCTCTCGGGCGAGTGCGCCTTGAAGAGATGATCCGGACTAGCCATGGCCAGGTGGAACGCAGACTGAAGTGACCAGAACGACATTCCCCAGGGACTTTCGGACGTGCCAACGATGCGCATGCGTCCTTCCGTCTACAAACGGGTGTTGTCGAGGTCAAGGTTCTTCCCGTCGGTGATGCCGTCGGCGTTCACACTTCTGTTCACGGAACATAAGTTTTATCGGTCACTCCGACTTCAACTTCAACAGGACGCCTGAAGCATCATGAGTTGCATCATGCGGCTGACGCTCGCCCTCGGCTTCTTCAGCGCGGCTGCCGGTCAGCAAGCCGGCGACGCCAAAAAGGAGGTCCACCTGCCCATGCCGATCCAGCACTGTACCAAGGCGCTCGGCTGCAAGTTCGAGGATGCCACCATCGTGCTCGATTCCAACTGGCGCTGGACACACGAGATCGGCTGCACCAACTCGTCCAAGTGCAACTGCTTCCTCGGCAACCAGTGGGTCAACGCGACCTGCCAGGGCGTTGACGACTGCTCGCACGTGCGCCTCGCACATTTCGGACCACGTCCCCTCGTTGGGTTCCTCGAGCTGCAGCGCTGCACCTTTCCCCCACCCTACCCCACGCCCAAAAGGCGCCTGCAGGGCAGATTACGCCCCCCGCCTCATTCGCCATTCGCGCCCCCTTACTTCTCTTCCGCGCGCGCAGAAATGCGGCATCGACGGCGAGGACGCCAAAGGCTACAAGGAAAAGTACGGTGCGACCGCCGACGGCCAGGGCGGCGTAAACTTCACCTTCATCACCAAATACAATACTACGGGTGGCAACGGGACCAATGTCGGCACGCGCCTCTTCCTGCTCGAGAGCCCGGACAAGTACAAGATGTTTCAGCTGCTCAACAAAGAGTTCACCTTCACCGTGGACGGCTCGGCACTCCCTTGCGGTCTCAACGGCGCCGTGTACTTCGTGGAAATGGATGCCGACGGCGGCAAGAGCAAGTACCCGACCAACACAGCGGGAGCGGCGTACGGCACCGGCTACTGCGATGCGCAGTGCCCGCACGACATCAAGTGGATCGCTGGCCAGGCCAACCTCATCAACTGGAACCCGTCGCCCTCAGACCCGAACGGGGGTGCGGGCAAGTTCGGCACCTGCTGCGCCGAGCTCGACATCTGGGAAGCGAACTCAATCTCGACTCAGATGACAGTGCATGCGTGCGAGACGGCGGGGTACCACCCGTGCGACGACATCGAATGCGGCGACAACCCGAACCACCGCTTCGACGGCGTGTGCGACAAGAATGGCTGCGACGCCAACCCGTACCGGCAAGGGCTTCACGACTTTTTCGGCCCGGGCCCCTCGTTCACACTTGACGCGACGAAGCCCATGCAGGTGGTGACGCAGTTCATCACGGATGACGGCACAGACACGGGCAATCTCGTCGAGATGCGCCGCTTCTACGTGCAGGACAGCAAGTACATCTACCCGCCCAATCCGTCCTACACGCCCCCGGGCAAGAACTACACAGCCATCTCCGATGAGATGTGCCAGGTGCAGATGACGAATTTTTCGGACCGGTTCGACGTTTTCACGAAAAAGGGCGGGATCGGCGGCATGGGCGCGGCGATGAAGCGTGGCATGGCCCTCGTCTTGTCACTCTGGGACGACCACGACGTGGGCATGATCTGGCTCGATGCCAACGACCCCGATCCGAAGGACTGGCCGACGCCGGGTGTGCCGCCGCCGGGCGCGCTGCGTGGCACCTGCAACCAGACGTCGGGCAATTACACGTTCGTGGAGAAGTACCACTCGGATGCTTACGTGATCTACTCGGACGTGCGCTACGGCGAGATCGGCTCCACCACGGGCCCTGGCGCCCCGCCCCCGCCCCCCGCGTGCCCCGGTGGCACCAAGGACAAGTGCATCGCGCTGTGCGACCCTACCGACCCGGCAAAGTACGTCGCGTGCGTCCAGAACTGCGACCAGAACTGCCCGCATCTGGACGAGGCGCGCCGCAAGTACATGCCCATCTGAGAAAGAGGCGCACGGCCCGGCGCGCGCTCGACCTCCTTCAGCGCACCCGGGCCCACTTCCATCCATGCAAACGTATCCGGATCAACTACTACAACGAAGCCACAAATACGACGAAAACCGGAGTTCTTTTTTTCTCAACTCAAAGAACCTTTTTGAGTTTTCTTCGTGAAAGTTGCGATCGCCGAGAAGCCGAGCGAGATTTACCGGTCCCAATGGTCGCACTCGTGCCCGTCGTCCTCTTTGTCGTCGGCTATCAACTCAACACCCCCCGCTCATTGCATGTTTTGTTACCGACACGATGGCCAACCTCTTGCCGTATGGCGTTACCTGACGTCGGTGCTAAGCTGCCACTGCCCAGTGTCTGGTCCGGTCTCAGTGCCGTGCCTGGTCCGGTCTCCTCGCTATCAGAGCTCACGGCAAACGCAGAGCTGCTCATGCTAGTCGTAACCACAGAAGGCGCCATGACCGATCAGCTCCGGCAGACGCTGGTAGGCCTGCAGGATATCGCGACGGAATCGGCGCGTGTGGCAGCGGTCTCGATGGTCGCTCCGACGACGTATCAAAAGCTTACTCGAAAGGCCAAGGTCGAGTACCCGCTCTTGTCCGACCCTGGGCGACAATGGCTGGCCGGCTTGGGAGCGGCCCCCGATGGCTCTGTATCGGTACTGCTCGTTGATGCGCCGTCATCGGTGATCCTCAAGCGTTGGGACGGGCGTGGCAAAGTGCCGCAGACGCTGAGCGAGATCGGTGCTGCGGTCGCCAAGGGTAGGGCAGCACTCGGAAGCGAGGTGAGGGAGCAGCTCGCAGCGGCGGCGGCCGTGTCGGCAGCCAAGGCTGCCAAGGAGGCGGCGGCACTTGCTGCCAAGGAGCTCGAGCAGCAGGCGGCGCAGCGTGCGGCAGAGGAGAAGGTGAGGGCGAAAGCCGAAGCGCAGCGGCGGCAGCAAGAAGAGATCGAGGCGCTCAACCGGCAGATGGCGGAGAAGCTCGCCAATGAGCAGGCAGCCAAGGAGGCCGTCAAGAAGGCCAAGGAGGCCAAACGCGAGGCCACCCAGCAGGGCACACAGAGCAAGGCAAACAAGATCAAGGAGGCGCAGAAAGCGCAAAAGGCGGAGAAGGCAGTCAAGGTGGCCGTCACGGCGCCGCCGTTGACCGCTGCAGCAGCAGTGAAAGCGCCGGTGCCGGCCGTAATGGCGCAAAGGACGGTCGAGGTGCCCGTTGCGGCGCCGCCGTTGGCCGCAGCAGCAGTGCTAGCGCCGATGTCGGACGCAGTGGCGCCACCTGCAAAGGCGGTCACCGCCGTTGCAGACGATTATGACGTGAGCCGCATACGCAACTTTTGCATCATCGCGCACATCGACCACGGCAAGTCCACGCTCGCGGATCGGTTGCTGCAGATCACGAAGACGGTCGCCGAGCGCGAGATGAAGGAGCAGATCCTGGACAACATGGACATTGAACGCGAGCGCGGCATTACGATCAAGCTGCAGGCGGCGCGCATGGAGTACTACGCACAGGACGGCCACAAATACATCCTCAACCTGATCGACACGCCAGGGCACGTCGACTTTACGTACGAGGTGAGCTTTCTGATTGGCTCTGATTGCGTCTGATGGTCTGCCTCATCAGATAAGTCTCCCTCATCAGTGCGAGGGCGCTTCTGATTGGCTCTGATTGCGTCTGACGGTCTGCCTCATCAGATAAGTCTCCCTCATCAGCGCGTGCGAGGGCGCTTCTGATTGGCTCTGATTGCGTCTGATGGTCTACCTCATCAGGTGAGCCGCTCACTCGCCGCGTGCGAGGGCGCGCTGCTGGTGGTCGACGCTAGTCAAGGCGTCGAGGCACAGACGATCGCCAACTGCTATCTCGCCACAGGTCAAGACTTGACGATTGTGCCCGTGCTCAACAAGATCGATCTGCCCGGAGCTGACGTGGAACTCGTCTCCAAGGAGATCGAGAGCACGCTGGGGCTCGACTGCACGAATGCCATCCCCGCCTCGGCCAAATTAGGCACGGGGGTACTCGACATCCTCGAGGCGATTGTGAAGCGCATGCCGCCGCCCTCGGACACCATCGACCAGCCGCTGCGTGCGCTCATCTTTGACTCGTATTATGACGCGTACCGTGGGGTGGTGGTTTTCATTCGCGTCGTGGACGGCGTGCTGCGCCGCGGCGACAAGATCAGGTTTGCGGCCACGGGCATCGAACATGAAGTCCTCGAGGTGGGCACGCTCACCCCGGGCGGCGAGCGGCCAACAGCCCAGCTGCGCGCGGGTGAGGTGGGCTACGTCGTCGGAGGCATCAAGTCGGTCAACGACGCGCGTGTGGGTGACACGATCACGTCCGCGCGGCCCGCTGCGACGAGCGGCGCGCTTCCGGAGCCGCTGCCAGGCTATAAGGAGCCGGTGCCGGTTGTCTACTGCGGCCTCTTTCCGACCGAGCCAACACAATACCAGCTGCTGCGAGAGTCGCTTGAGAGGCTCTGCCTCAACGATGCTGCACTCCAATTCGAGCCTGAGACGTCCTCGGCGATGGGCTTCGGCTTCCGGTGCGGCTTCCTCGGGTTGCTGCACATGGAGATTGTGCAAGAGAGGCTCGAGCGTGAGTACAACTTGGACCTGATCGTGACGGCGCCCTCGGTCGTGTACAAGGTGACGCTCAATGATGGCACCGAGGTGGACGTGGACAGTCCGGCAAAGCTCGTGGATGCCGATAAGCGCAAGGCGATCGCCGAGCCATACGTGGACCTCGAGATGTTTTGTCCTAAGGAGTACTCGGGTACCCTCATGGAGCTTGCCCAGGAGCGGCGCGGCGAGTACGTCGACCTCAAATTCCTCACTGAGAAGCGCTGCGCCATCAAGTACTCGATGCCTCTCGCCGAGGTGATCACCGACTTTTTCGACGAGATGAAGTCCAAATCGCAGGGGTATGCCTCGATGGAGTACTCCTTGAGCGGCTACCGCGAGAACGACCTCGTGCGCCTCGACATTCTGATCAACGGCGAGCCCGCGCTGCCGCTTGCGGCCATCGTACATAGAGAGGCGTCCCATTCCACTGGCAAGGCGCTCACCAGCCGCCTCAAGGAGCTCATCCCGCGCCAGCAGTTCAAGGTGCCCATCCAGGCGGCCATTGGCGCGAAAGTCGTCGCTAGCTCGCAGATCTCGCCCATGCGCAAGGACGTGCTCGCCAAGTGCTACGGCGGCGATATCTCGCGCAAGAAGAAGCTCCTGCAGAAGCAGGCCAAGGGCAAGGCGCGCATGAAGATGATGGGCAAGGTGAACGTGCCGCAGGAGGCGTTCATGGCGATCCTCAACTTAAAAGGAGAGTCTGCTGGGTGAGATTGAGGTTATGTTCTGTAGGAAACATACAGCCATGTGTAGTAGGCGGAGGTACAAATAACAAAAACACGAGTCCGCACGACCATATCGGTCCCGGAACCGTCGCGCACATGAACCGTCTACCGGTGCCGGAGGGCGGCGGGCCCCGCCGCCGGGCCCGCGCGCGGCGCGGGCCGCGCGCGCGGGACGACGTGGGCCTCGGTGCCGGGGCAGGGGCCGCCATCTGGGCATGTGCGGCCCATCGGGCGTGGTAACTGAAAACCTCTATGGCTACTGTCTACCGGTACCGGGTACGGCACACGTGAATATGAATGCCGAGAGCAGGAGAAAAGCATTCAGTGTGTTGGGTAGTACGATCCTTGACTTACGTTGTATTCAGGGTGTTGGGTAAGTCTGATTCGTGCTCCACCACGCCCATGGTCGCTGGTATTGGATAGCTCGATCGGCAACATTCTGCCAAGAGCCAGGCCCTGGCGGGAGCATGGCTCGCATGCAAGGCTCGCTGTCCAACTTCGTTACGCTCCCATTGACCACGCGCTTGAGCGTCTTGCCCTTCCATCCACTTAGCCGGCTGTCCATGTGGACGAGCGGCACATAGTCGAAGACGACGCCAGCGGGCCGCCGTCCATGAGCGTGGCCAGATGCGTTGGCAAAGTAGATGGCGATGCGGTTGATGACTGCACCCCATAGCCACTCGCTCCTCGGATTCAGCGGGAGCATCGCAGCACGGAGAGCCGGGAGCATGCGCGCATCCATAAGGAGGCACGTGATCTCCATGTCGTCAACCGGGCGTGGAAGAACCCGGAATCGGAGCCACTTCCCCGAGATCAGACGCTCGCGGCCGGAAACCTCGAGAGTCCCGCCTGTCGAGTTGGCGCTCTTCGTGAATTGCGCATTCAGCGAGAAGCGATCGGAGGCCCGCCCGCCCTTTTTCGGGGCAAGAATTGCGGGCTGACTCAGAAATGCAGCGCGGTGAGCCACCAGGGCGCGAAACGCTTCAAACGAGAAGAGGCTGAAGTCCAAGTCGCTGTCCAATTTCCACAGATGGGTGTACGACTGTGAAGCAATCCCAGAGAGCATCCATGTGAGGGTATCGAGGACCGCCTCCACCGTGCACCCGGTGGCGCGCTTGAAGCCACGATGCACGATTCTTGGCTCCCGCTTGTACCACGGCTCCCGCTTGTATGCGACTGCGTTCTCATGTACCACGGCTCCATACCACGGCTCCCGCATGTATGCGACTGCGTTCTCATCCTCGCGACTGCTGCTATCGTAGTGGTATACGCTGAAGTCAATGGGCACCGCGTCCATAATCTTGCGAAGGCTCACGCGGCAGCCCTCGTCATTCTGCACGGACACGAGCGCCAGCCAATTCATTTCGCCGCCAATGCCCGCAGGGAGCCGTGCGAGACTTGCTTGGATCCGTCGAAGTGTGTTCAGTGCATCGTGGTGCACAGGCTTTTTAGAGCCTCGCCCGACTTGCTGCGCACTGTGCTTGACGACCAGGAGGTGCACATGGGATTCGTTGACAATCGTACGGACAGCATCGAGCATGCTCGAGACTCTGGATAAGTGCATCCGGACTGCCAGTAGAGCGACTTTCCGATCAAACGGGACGCCCTTCGCGTGGTGCGAACTTGATTACCGGTAGGATCCACCTAATTCATATTCCTGTGAAACGACACGAGCTCTCCTCTTCGCGCGGAGTCGGATCTTCCTCACATGTCGCTTCGTTGGTACATCAAGACCATGAGTGTCTGATGCGAGACCGGTCAATAGGTGTTTTGAATTAATTAACCATGCAGCACAAAATTTCTGCGACACTGGCAGTGTGACTCTGTGACACTCGTCATTATTGAGTACAGCGCGACCCAGCAGCCCAGCATCCGAGCAACAGTCCACCTTTCTAAAAATGAGCTCAACTCGAGAAGAGCGCCTGCACCGTGTCCCACGAGAGCACCTTGGACTCCTCGACCTTGCGTTTGCGCTTGCTCGGCGAGCCGCCCGCCTGCGCCGCTGCGCGAGCGCAGTGCGAGCCCGGCGCAGCGTTCCCTTCGGCGCCGCTGCCATCCGTAACGGCCGGCGAGGCGCACTCGGTGGCGGCACCCGCCTTGCGCAGGCCGAAGATCGTCTCTTCGATTGTGTCGTGCACGACAAAGCGGTGCACTGTGGTCTCGCGCGTCTGCGACATGCGATGGATGCGTCCGATGGCCTGCGCCTCGACGGCACGTTCGATGAGCGGCTCGACTAGCATCACGTGTTGTGCCTCGACAAGGTTGATGCCATTCGCGCCCGAGCGCAAGGGCAGCAGCAGCGCGCGAACCTCGGCCGAGTGGCGAAACGCGTACAGCTCGGCGTCGAGGGTCTGCCGCCCTTGCAGCCGGCCGTGGCGCACGCCGTTGTCATGGAGCGCGCGCGCGATCAGCGCGAGAAGGTCATCCCATTGCGAGAAGATCAGGCACTTGTCACCCACTGGGAGCCCCAGCACTGCCTCAACGACTGCCGTTACCTTGGTGCCCCAGCTGCCTATGACCCGAGTCCCTTTCGACGAGCCGTCTGCCCATCGCAGCTCAGATGCGAGAGCGGGCGCGTCGCTCGGCTCGCGGCACAGCGGACAGACGAAGCGCCCCCCGTGCCGTCGCATGATCTTCTCGGCGCACGCGGAGCAAAGGGAATGCGCACAGCGTGGCACTGTGCGCTCGCGCCCCATCTCTTCATGACACACCGGGCAGCTCTCGAGCTCGTGTGGCGCCTCGCCCGCCGCCTCCGTATCGATCTGGTCCGCTTGCTGACGCAGGAAGGCGTACTGGCTGCGCGCCGCCCGCAAGTCGTCGCGCGCGAGCAGAAGGTCCGCCTCGTACTTTTGCTTCCGCTCCGCATACTCCCAGAGGCCGACGAACCTATGCCGCTCGGCCTCGATGGGCGCCAAGGCTTCCATCTCCTCTGCGGTCTTGACCAGCTCCATGGTGGTTACGGCCGTGGTGAGCTCATCGAGCTGTGAAAGCAGGTCAAAGTGCGCCACCCACAAGATACGGCTCGCGCGCAGCTCGCGCTTCAGGTGGACGATCAACTCGTGCTCGCGCGCGGCCTCCTCACTGAGTGCCGTCCACAAGGCCGCGCCGGCTCCGCCCGCGCCGGCCGCCATGGCCGCGCCGCTGGCCGCGCCGCTGGCCGCGCCGACGGCCGCAGCAGCCGCGGGCGTTGGCACGTGGCTGGCTAAAGCGGCCTGGCTGCCGATCCAGCTGGTGAGGGCGTGAATCAGGCGAAGCAGCGGCCCGTCCTCAAGGAATGCCTCGCCCGTGTTGCCCGCCGCCGCGCCCGCGTCGGAGGCGAACTGGCCCGCCAGGTTGTGCGAGGGCACGATTTCCACCTTGCGCTGACGGCGGTGGCTGAAGAGAGTATAGAAGAACGCATCGTAGTGCCCCTCAAGATGGCAGTGCGCGCACACGGCGCCCTTTTTGCCCCAGTCCTGACGGCAACGCATGCAATCGCCGCTCTGGCGCACCTCCTCTGCCGACGGGTGCGGCGCGAGTGCGAGCAGCCCGCGCGTCAGCCGCTCGCGCTGCTCAAGACTCCTCTGGCGCTCGCGCAACAGCCACTCCACCGCCGCGGCCGCCGAGATGGCACAAGCACTCGCGGCAGCTCCGGTGAGTGAAGCCTCGGCGAGCCACTTGTCGCGCAGCAGCGCAGCCTGCTGGGCAGGTAGCGAGGCGATCGCGCGATGCGCATGCGTGAGCCAGGGCGATGTACCGATGTGCTTGAGACGACGCTCGACTTCGTCACGCGCGTGCGACCACTGCGCCCTCTGCGCGCTCGCGACGGCGCTGCGCTCCGAGACGAGCTGTGCATGCAGACGAGTGGCGTCGGCGATGAGGGGTGGCTCGTGCTCTGTGGAATCAACGGCCAGGTCCCTCTTGGGTTGCAGCAGCTGCTGCCGCTCGGCACGGCGCTCCGCTTCGTTCGGAGGCTCGTCCGAAGGCGCGTGCTCGGCGTGGCCGGGCTGGTCGGCTCGAGGTGCGTGCTGGGCTTGCTCAACGGCGTGGCGGCGGCACGCGGCGTGGTTGTGCGTCATGTGGAGCAGCTGCAGCGCGTCTGCCTCGAGCTCCGCCTCCATCAACTGCATCTCACCCACCTCAAGCCACAGGGGTACGTCGCCGCCGACCCCCGAGGTCGCGCGCGCCGTCCTGGGCGGATGCCACGAGTGGATGCGCAGCCGGTATTGGCGCGACTTGAACGGCCGATAGAACCCGAGGCTCTGCCATCCCACCGGCGCGCCCGGGACGGCGCTGGGGCTCCCACCTTGGATACCGGTGCTGCTCGGGACGGCGCTCGTAGCATGCTCCACAGAAAGGTCCATCGGCGAGGGCGCGGCGAGCGGCGGCGTGGCGGGCGGCGGCGCCACGTCGAAGGTCGCCACCTCGACAAAGACGCCCGCGGCCTCGGTGCCGCTGGCGGCGTCGAGTGTGCAGCGTGCCGGGGTGGCGTGCGGCCCTCCTTGGCAGCGCAGTCGCAGCTCAGAGAGCCGTCGGGGGCGCGAGAGTTCGATCCGCATCCAGAGATCGTCGGCAGATTGCACCTCGCCCTCGAGATGATCGGCAGATTGCACCTCGCCCTCGAGATGATCGGCAGATTGCACCTCGCCCTCGCTCGTCGCTACCGAAGCGCTCGACGCGTCAGTCGGCAACTGCCAGCGGATAGGCCCGAGTCGCCTCTTGCTCACGCCGCTCGGATCCTCGCCACGGCGGGTGCCTGCCTCTGACGTGTCATCCGCCGCCACCGCTCCCGCCGCCTCCGCTCCCGCCGCCTCCGCTTCCGCCGCCACCGCCAACGCTCCCACCGCCTGCCGCCCGCCGCCCGAGACGGCGCCCGCGGAGAAGCCCCGGGAGATCGGTCCCAAAAGCTCCACCTCAATGTCCGGCTCGAGTGGCGTGGGCGTGCGATGCGCACACGCGAGCGTGAGACCTTCTGCATACGCCGCCGCCGCGTGCGCGTACCGCCCCTTCATAGCTTGCATGGAGCCCAGTGCCGAGAGGTTGAACAGGATCCTTCGCTGCTGCTCCTCGCACTGGGAGCGCTCGTCCTCGATGAGCTTGGCCAGGATGGCGCGCATCGAGAGCGGGTTGGCGAGCCCAAGGTGCTGCTGCCCGCTGCCCCCCCGCCGCCCTTTGATCCCGAAGGCGCCCAGCTGGGGGTGGCAGCACGCTTGGCGCAAGCGCAAGACGCCATTGAGGGAGAGCGCAGCGAGGGCGCGTTCGGCCGCAGCGGCCGCGTGGCCCGCCTTCACTGTGCCTACCTTGAGGTTCGCCTGCGTGTCGCGCAGTGCGAGCGCCTTCTGCGCCGAGGCGAGGCACTCTCGGTGTTGCTTCCCATAAAAGTGCCGTTCGATGGATGAGAGGGTCAGAGTGTGGAGCGTCTCGTGTATGGGCGGGATTTCGAGCTGCGCTTCGACAGCCTCTTTTGAATTGCGCCACATGACGCTGTGAAGCAGTGCCATCAGCCGACCCTCCGCCTCTTCGGGGCTCGTGCCCAGCGGGAGACGCCCCTCTGGGCCGCCGCTGCCATCGGCCGCGTGCGCTGCTGCTGGTGCTGGTGCTGCTGCTGCTGCTGCGCGGGAGGTAGCCGCGCCCGCACCGGCAGCGGTGCCAGCAGCGGTGCCGCCTCCCTTCCCGCCGCCCAGGGGCAGCTCGATCGCATGGCTCCACCACGCGCGCTCATTCCAGGGTGTCAGCCGCAGGAAAGCCATCAGCCCTTGCAGGTCGCCGAGCCGACCCCTTCCCATGGGCGTCCCGCTCACGGCCCATCGGTTGATCGCGTGCAGCCGGCGCGCCATGGCAGCAGCCTTGGCGGTGCCGCTCTCGACCATCTGTGCTTCGTCGAGTACCAGTCGCCACCACGTCAGACTGAGCAACGGCGAGACGGTGCGGCGCACGTCGTTCGCTGTGCCACGGCCACGAGGGTACAGGACGTGGACGTCGTCGTCGCCGCCGCCGCCATTGGGACGCGCTCGCATCTGCCGGCCCGCGACTTCTTGGGCGGACTCATCGGGCGCGTGGTCGAGCTCGGCGCGGAGCGTCTCGAAGGTCGTCAGCACGAGGTCACACGCGCCGAGGTGGGCGGGGTGCTGGCTCGCCAACCGACCAGGCCGTTTCCATCCCTCATGCAGCGCCTCGCGCAGCCCACAGTACTTGACAACGCGCAGGGAGCCGCCGTGGACATGCTTAGCCACCTCATCGTGCCACTGGCCGAGGATGGCCGTGGGGCATACGAGCAGGGTGGCGCCGCACGCGCGCGGCTGGCGCTCACCCTCGCGGCACGCGCACACGAGGCAGCGGTACTCTCGCGCCGCCTCGGCCTCAGCGGCGCTGCCAAAGCCCGCGCAGCATGCATGCACCCACCGGCCGCACACGTCGCAGCTGACCCAGCTGCCATCGAAGTCGGTCGGCTGCCCCTGGCAGACGCACGGCAGCGAGTCGTCCGCGTCCGCCGGCGCTCCCTCGAGGCCCATGAGCTCAGAGGATGCCTCCGCGTCAGCAGCCCGAGGGTGGGCGAGCAGCAACGAGAGCACCTCGACCGACTTTCCCAGGCCCATCTCGTCCGCCAGGATGCCGCCACGCGTGCTGATCGGCAACACGGTGGGCGACGCCGGTGGCGGCGTCAGGCTCATCGCGCCGTTGGATGTATTCCAGTAGATCGGCGTGCCGTCGTCGCTGTGAACGCACCTCCAGAGCACCTCGCTGCCCGGTAGGCACGGCGGCCGCGGTGAGGCCCTCGCGAGCTAGCATCCAGCCGAGTGCGTCGCGCTGGTATCCGCGTAGTACTGGGCGTAGCGAAGGAAGCTCTGGCAGCGGAGCCGATGGCCGCGCCGCTCGCGCGTCGACGAACTCACGCAGCCGGTCGTACACGTCGTCAGGCTCGAGTTCCGCCTGGCCTGCACCTCCGGCGCCGAACAGAGCGCACAGCAGAGCGTGGAGCGCACGAGCAACACGCCGGCGTGGTGGTGGCGTGTCGTCACTCGACGCACACTGAGCGAGTGCCTTGGAGAGGTCGAGGTGTACCTGCACTGGCAGTGGCGGCGGTTCGGGATCAGCGAAAGCAGCCTTCTTCCGCTTGCGAGCGCCCGCGGAGGAGGTGACCGTAGCGCTAGTGACGGTGACGGTGACGGTGATAATGCCAACAGTAGATAGCACCTCGACAGCGGAAGGAGGCAGCTTTGCAACCGTCGTGAAGACTTTGCAAGGCTCGGCAGTCGGACTCGCCTCGCTCGCGCTCGCCATTCGGACCTTCCACAAAACGGCCTTTCGGGCTCTTTCGGTGTGAAATGCGTTCCTGAGTGTTCTCCTACCAGCCGAGTTTAGAAAATTCTGCGTGCTCGGTCGCTCCGTGATGAAATCCTTCGGGGCCGGGCGGATTGTCGACGCGCCCGAGGGCCACCAACACGTGGAGTCACCCTAGGAAGACGCTGTTGGGTGGGGTTTGCGATCGCTCGTGGTTGACCGAACGCTCGAATGTTCATGCTCTCGACGGGACTGCAGCGTCTCTCTCCGCTGTTCAGGCGTAGCATGTCCACATCTCTACCATCGCAGCCAGACTTGAGAGTCGTTGCCGCAGCCGGTCTGGTAGGCGGCGGCTTCGGCGGGCTCGTTGGCCTCGGCGGTGGCGCGATCATGGTCCCGATGATGTCGAGCTGGGCCCGAATGACGCAGCATCAGGCGGTGGGTACTTCATCAGCTGCCGTGGCGAGCGTAGGGACATCGGGAATGCTCTCCTTTGGGAGTGCGGGCGCGGTTGATCTCATCGCCGCGGGCAGCCTAGCGTGCACCGCGCTGCTCACCGCGCGCGCGGGCGCGAAGATGACCGGGTGGTTCAACGCGGTGCAAATGGCGCGCGCATTTGCTGTGTTCCAAATCGTCGTCGGGCCGTTGGTGCCGCTCAAGGGATTGATCGTTGGCAACAAGAAGGCCGCTGACGCGGAGGTGGCGGCCTCCGATCCATCCTCTTCGTCTCCGCCGCTACGACGCTTCGCCTCCTTCGCCGACGCTACGACGTTCGAGTCCGCCGGAGCTCGCACAAGCCAGCTGCTCAAGCTTGCGGCGACAGGCTGCGTGGCGGGCTTCGCCTCAGGCATGTTTGGCATCGGCGGCGGCGTCATCATCACGCCCGCGCTCTGTGTCCTCACCGATATGCCCTACGCGATGGTGCTTGGCACGACACTCGCCAGCATGGTGCCGCCCGCGCTCGTGTCCGTGTACACGCACCACGGCATGGGCAATGTGGTCGCCTCGGCCGTCGTGCCACTCGTCATCGGATCGGCCCTCGGCTCATTTGCCAGCGGCCAGGTGGCGGTGCGCGTGCCCGAGGAGCCGCTGCAGTGGGTCTTTGCGATCGTCCTCTTCTCTCAGGGCGCTCTGAAGCTGTGGGCGCTACGGGGTAAATAGGCGATTGCGCGTATGCTCTTTACCCCAACTGTTTACCCCAACTACTGTGTAAAGAAAAAAACCCTATATAAACACTATATAGACTCTTGCGCTCACATGACGGAATTCACGAGACGGCGGCCCAGCGCGACACACGACACAGTCACCCGCGGGTCGTAGCTCGTACTTGTACCCGGTGACTAACAAGTCGATTACCCGGTGACCACAGTCCGTGTGTCATCGCCTCAAACTGACCCAATCGGCTCGCCGAAAAGGACGGCTCCGGGCTAATTACTCACACATTTATCATCGAGACCCGCTTTCACAGGCACGCTTTCATCACGATCGACGGACGCATGCGGCGTGTCCGCCTCGACACGTCCGCGCTCGATGGGCTGCGTGGTTTAGCGGCGTGGCACATCGCCCTCGGCCACTACGTCGCCAACTGCACCGGCACCGACACATTCGCGCATGGCCTCGACCTCATGGGAGGCGCATCAATCCCTGCATTCTACACCGTCTCGGGCTTCGTGATGGTCTTCGGCTATGGCCAATCGCTCATCAGGCGAACGACGTGTGGTGCCTGCGACCTCGCGTGCTGCATGCCATGCGACTGCTGCTGCGGGTGCAACGAGCCCGAGCCGAGCGAGGGCATTCCATTCTTGACCAAGGACTACGTGCGCAAGCGTCTCATGCGCCTTCTCCCAGTGTACTACCTTACCAATGCGGCGGCCTACTTTCTCATGATGGTGCGGTGCGGCTTCCATGGTGCCGTGCCGTGCTCGGGCGTCGACTACCCGACGCCCAATGTCGTCGTGCAGGCCGTCCTCACCCTAACCCTGCTGACCAGCTGGACCAGCTGGCCGTTCACCTACTTCCGGCCATTCAACTTTGTCACGTGGACGATCTCGACGATGTTCTTCTTCTACCTGTGCTTCCCGGCGATCGTGCCGCGGCTGCAGCGCCTGCCCACCAAACGGCTCCATGGTTTCATGTGGTTCATGTTCTTGTTGCAGGTGGGCCTCTTTCTTATCATCTATGCTTCGCCGCTGCCATTTGGGCGCAAGCAGCTGCTCGACCCGATCACTTCGATAGCGATCCATCAGGCCAATCTGACCGACGCGTGGGATCAGACGAGCTACTGGGCCGCGCGCACCCTGCCACCGATCAGGCTTCCCGTGTTCGTCATGGGCTGCTGCGCCGCCTTCCAGCGCCTCGACATTGCCCATCGTGCCACCCTTGGTGGGGCAATCCCCGGACCGGAGCTCTCGACACGAGGCGGCTGGCGACGCAACGCGGGCGTGCTGGTCGCCATCTGGCTCGCCCTTGTGCTCGCGTCCATTGCGATCTACGAGTGCGTCGGCGCGGGCCTGTTTGGTTCTACAGAGCTGGGCGGTTTCATCTCGTACTATGACGTTCAGACGTGGCCGCGCGTCTTTCTCGAGCTTACAATGCCACTGGTCTTTTGCAATCTGATCGTGGTGCTTGCGCTCGACATGCCGGGCGCTGGCGAAGGCGCGCCGTCAGATGCGAGCCAAAAGCCCACCTCGAGGCGCTGCGACGTGCGCCTGCACCAGCTCACGATCTCCCTGTTCCACTCGAAACCTCTGCAATTCCTCGGAGAGATCTCGATGAGTTTCTACATGGTGCACACCCTCGTGCTGCAGGCGCTGCAGGAGCTCTTCTTCTCGCTTGGGTGGGGGGATGTGCCGCTCGCGTACCACGGCAAGTGCCCCGTCTGGCTCGCCCTCATCGGGATGCTCCTCTCGCTTCTTCTGGGCTGGATGATGACCGAGATCGTCGAGAAGCCGGTCGCACGCTGCCTCGTCAAGTGCACGAGCCAACGTGCCGTCCTGGGCGTCAACGAGGGCCCCGTCTCTCCCCCCTTCGCCGCCCTCGAGCCCGACACACAGTGCCTCACGCAGGCTACCTCGAACCTCCGGCCTACAGGGACGCCTCCACGCTCCTTGGGCTCGCAGAGGAGTCATGACGTGGTGGGTGCCATGGCGTACCAGCAGAGCACACTGGAGCCGACCGTGCTGTCGGGTACCGAGGCCTCCCCGAACCGAGTGCGACTCGTTCGCTCCTCGGTGCCCACCGACCCTGCTCAGGGCGGCGAGGGCACCCGTAGCCATGCTCGCAACGATGCGTGTGGCTACAGCATCATTGAGTCCGTGCGGAGGCGCGATCGCGCAAATACCGCAATCTGAACCTCCACTCGCACCGACGGTCCGGCTTTCACGCTTTGTGTACACATCCACCTGCATGGTAACCAGCAGCTGTAGGTTCGGTTCGGTCGTGCATGTTCGGTTGCTGGTCAGCGCCTTTCTTAGATCACGGACAACCGCACTTGACACGCTCTGGATGTTGTGACAAGTGACTCTGGTGTCGTTGTTATGTGTAACCGACTAACAATCGACCTGGACCGCAGTCCGCACGGCACACGGCGGGCTCGTCCGGTCCCTCCCGCCTCCCCTTCCGCTGCCAGAAGTAGTCTGCCCGCTCTCTCTCTCTCACTTCAGCTCTCTCGCGCGCTCGCTATCAACAAGGAGGAGTGCGTCGAGCGAGAAACCCCAGAGCCGTCCCCGAGCTTCATGTCCGATGCGCGCGGGGCTGCCAAACAGCTCAGCGTCAGGTTCCAGACAAAGGACACCGCGACATTTGTTGTCACCTGATGCCGCACTGGCACGATGTAAAAGTTGGCGAAATTGAAGGGGGTGAAGATGACCCAGGAGGCCTTCAAAGAGGTCCAATACTCCCTGCTGGCCTTGCTGACGATTTCGTCCGCATTGCGCGAGTACGCAAAGCCAGTCCACGTATAGAAGAGCGGCAAGTACACGAAGGGACTCATGACCAGCAGGTCGATCATTGTTTTGCTGACGACGCTGCGGAGGCCGTTTCTCTGTGGAAACCAACGCTCCAGGTTGTTGAAATGGGTGTGCAACAGCGGTCCATTCCAGAATGCTGCTAGTGATGTGATCGCAGCATTGCGTCGTCGGTCCACAGCGAACTGGGCGGGGCTGCTGTTGGATGAAGAGGTAGCAGCGCCGTACTGGCCACACAGGTACTCGCTGTACTGAGCTGCAAGATCGCCAAGGCAAGCGCTCGTGCCACTCACGATCGATTTGAGCGCTATCGGGCGGCGTGCCAAGAGGCCTTCGTACGCCGAGAAAGCCGTGAGCATTCGCAGATATTCGTAAGGGAGATTCTGCGGATGCTCGCGACAAATTTGGACAAGTTTTCCAATCCGTAAAATCTCGCAGGTGGAAATGCAGACAGGCCGCCGGCTGTGAATTTAATTGGAGATAAACGGTGTTTCGCCCACGCATTGCATGCATATACATCTCGTTATGCTCCTCACTCGTTGCTTGACAGTTGCTTGAGACAAAGATGTGCGGCTGAGGCCTTGATGCTCAGGCACCCATCTCATCGACTCTCGTGGGATCTTGAACATCTGGCTGCTGGCTGGCACTTTTTGCCAGCGCCGCGACCTTCACCTCCTCCACATTCTCCACCTCCAGCTCCTCGGCTCCCTCCAGCTCCTTCATCTCCTCCACATTCTCCACCTCCCTGCGGTGTCCGTGAGACACATCATAACATGAACAGCTGGTACGAGACGCGATTTGCGAAAGAAGCCGACTGCTCGTCCTTCTGCCATGAGCAGTCGCCGCAGAGCACTTGGTGCCATTCGTTTCACTTCTCCACGGAGAGAGAGGGTACTTGTGAGCTCAACGATTGCCTTACGCCTCCCTTGCCGCCGATGCCCAGGCCGCCACCAGCGCCGCCGTCACCGCATCCATTTTTGCCACCACGACCGCCGCCGGCGCCACCGCCGCGCGTCCCGCCACCGCCCTCGCCATGTCCACCTCCGCTCCAGCCGCCATCTCCTGAGTGGCCACCCACCCAAGCCGTTTCCTCCCCTCCATCTCCGCCATCTCCGCCACGGTTTTGGGCCGTATGCAGTGACAGCTGCGGTGCCATCAACGACATCTGCCAGGACGGCGGCCCAAATGACAACAGCCACAGCTTTGGCCTACTGCAAGGGTACTGCTCATTGGGAACGGACTGCACGGACTGCGGGGCGCGCTTCATTGCGCCGAGCCCGCCGGATTGGCCACCACCGCCCACGCCATCTCCCCCGCCGCCACCACCATCGCTATCGCCGTCGCCGCCGCCCGCGCTGTCGCAGTTGTCGCCCCCGCTGCCGCTGCAGCCGTCCGATGCGCTCGCGATAGTTCTCGAGCCTCTTGTGAACACCCTCAGCACCAAGCTGAACGTAGCGGTGCCGCCGGCCACGCTTGCCCTCGGAGCTGGCATGGCCGTGGCTCTCTTGGCCGTTGGCGGAGCCTGCGGGCTATGGTGCTTCTGGATGGCGCAGTGCTGCAGCGGACGAGCCTCCCGACCGAAGCCAAGGCCGAAGGCGGCAGCGCGGGTGGTGGCGAGCAGCGTGCGCACTCGGCGCAGGGGCTCGAAGTACGAGTGGGTGGGCAGGGCCAATGAGGAGGAGGAGGAGGAGGAGGAGGAGGAGGAGGA
>JWZX01001196.1:0-11238 GCA_001275005.1 Chrysochromulina tobinii
CGCTCGCGCCGCCGCCACCGCTTGCCCCGCCGCCGCCGCTCGCGCCGCCGCCGCTCGCGCCGCCGCCGCCGCTTGCGCCGCCGATGGCGCCGCCACCCATGGCATCCGGAGTGCAGCGCGCGCCGCCAGCCCCGCCCAGCCCACCTACTGGCGTGCCTCCACCGCCACCGCCACCCGCGCCACCGCCTGTGAATGCCAAGGCGCCGCCGCCACCCCCGCCGCCACCTCCGCCACCGCCAGCGGGAACCAAGCCGGCAAGGAAGGACAAGGCGGTCGACGAAGCCAGCAGCTCAGTGGACGCGGCGGACGCGGACGCGGCGGAGGTGGGCGTGGAGCGGCGACGCCTGTTTTGGGTGCGCGTGCCCGATCGTCTCGTGGACACGACAGTGTACGGCACGCTCAGCGTGCGGATAGAGGAGGTGAGCGCGGCGGCAAGCGCGGCGGTCGAGGCGATGGTCACAGAGCACTTTGTGAGGGCCAAGGAGAAGCGAATGCTCACCGAGGCTGAGCGAGTGGGGCAGGAGGTGGGCGCCATTGGCGGCGTGCTCAAGGAAGGTTCCCTGACCTTCCTCGACCAGCGGCGGTTCAACAACCTCGCGATCGCCCTGACGCGTCTCGGGCTGCCGAACGCGACCCTCCGAGAAGCGGTGCTCGCGGGAGACGAGCGTGTGCTCACTCCCGAGGTGGTGGAGCTGCTCGTGCCGTGCGCCCCCACCGCTGACGACATAGAGGCGATCGCGCCGTACGATGGCGACCCGGCGCTCCTCGCGCAGGTCGAGCGCTTCTTCTGGGAGGTGCACAAGGTACCCCACTTCACCAACCGGCTGCTCGCTCTCCGCGCGAAGCAGACGTACGCCGCGCAGGCGGCGCACGCGCAGAGGCTCCTCGAACAAGTCAACTGCGCGTGCAGCGCTGTGTTGGTCTCGGATGCCTTCGAGGTGCTGCTCGCCCTCGTGCTCGCGGCGGGCAATGCCATCAACCGCGGCACGGCGCGCGGCGGCGTGCGCGGCTACAAGCTCGACGTGCTCGTCAAGCTGGCCGACGTGAAATCGATGGCCGGCGGAGCCAAGGGGCGCGGCGCCACGCTGCTCCGGCTGCTCGTGGAACTAGCCGAGCGAGCTCTGCCGGAGAGCGCCGCGCGATGGACGGAGGATCTTGAGTGCGTCGGCCCCGCGAGCCGGATCTCATGGGATAGGATCACATCGGAGCTCGCGCAGATGAAGGCGAGCATCGAGCTGTGCCAGCGCGTGCACAAGGCAGTCAAGGCCAAAGCCAAGGACAGCGCGGCCGTCGACGCGTTCGGCGCGACCATCGGCCAATGGCTCGAGGGCGCCCAGCGGACGCTGGGCATGCAGCAGGAGAGCCTTAGGAGCACGCAGCGCCTCTTCCGCGCCGTGGCGCAGCGGCTGGGCGAGGACGCCTCGGGCGGCGTGGGCCCCGAGACACTCTTCAGTCTCCTCGAGCGTTTCCGGCACCAGTGGTGTGGAGCGAGTGCGGCGCTCGCGGACGCTTCCCAGCAAGCGGCTCGCGAAGTAGGGCGCGCACAGCGCAAGGCTGAGCGCGCTGCGGTGATCGAGGCTAAGAGGGCTGCGGCGCACGCGGCCGCCGCCGCCAGTGCCGCGGCACTTGGAGACGGCGACACCTCCTCTGTACGGCCAGGCGCCCCCGGCCAACGCACCGCCGTGGGCAAGCTACACATTCGGCTCTCAACCAACAAGCGGTGCACCAGGGCGGGCGTGCGGGTGGCACGTGCGACGGGCGGCGGGAAGACGTGTGTGACGTGCGGTGCCGCCTTCGTCGGCTGGGGTCGAGCCTGCGCCCCATGCCGCAAGCCAGGCCCGTATGGTGCCCGAGACGGCGCCATCGGAGCGACGGGCGGCGGCGGCGGCGGCGGCGGCTCGGGCGGGCGACGGAGCCAAGGGCGATGCAAGCAAATTCCAGAGCGCCGAGGGGATCGAGCACTGCTTCGTGTGTGCGAAGCGATGCTACCCCGCCGAGCGATTCGTCGTGGGCGGCCGAGTCTTTCACCGCAAATCGCCTGGCCACCGCGGCTGCTTCCGGTGCACCCAGTGTGACGCGCCCCTGAACGAGGCGAACTTCTCGAACGCAGGCGACAAGATGTACTGCAACACGCACTTCCGACAACTCTTTGCCACCACGGGCGATTACCGCTTCGCGCTGGGCGACGCAGGGCGGCTTGGGGCCACGGGTGGCGCCGCCGTTGCCGCGACCGCCACGACGGCCGCGACAGCGGACACGGCCACCGGCATGGCTGTCGTCAGGAATGGTCTCGAGACGGTTGAGTCGAGACCGTCTCGAAAGCTCCCTGAGCTCGTACCATCTCGAGACAGCTTTTTCGAGCTCAGGGAGCCTTCAGAACTCTTGTCGAGTCTAGCCACTAGTCTAGCCCCCACGGAGCCTTCAGTGGCGGCGCCGCGCGCCACGGCGACGGGCGGAGGTGCTGCAGCCGCGCCCGAGGAGGAGGAGGAGGAGGAGGAGGAGGACGGGGTGGAGGCCACGCATTACGTGTATGGCGATCTGCGCATCCCCATCGCGATCGAGACCGCGTGGATGCGCGTGCGCGACCACGAGCATCCAAACAACTGGCTGCTCGTGGGGCCGTCCACGCACGACGCCAACCAAGTGGAGCTCATCGGCGAAGGGGCGGGTGGTCTCTCGGAGTGCCGGCAGCGGCTCGTCGAGTGCGGCGGTGCCACGCGGGTCGTGTACGGGGGGCTGCGCCTCGTTGCCGTCGATACACGCCGCGGCATCCGGAGCGAGCGACCCAAGTTCGTCTTTGTGATGGCCACTGGCGCCGACGTGCCCATCCGGGCGGCCACGCGCGGGATGCTCGAGCGCGGCGCCATCGCCGAGGTCCTGCAGCAGACGCACATCTCCTTCGAGGTGGAGGGCGTCGACGAACTTACGGCACAGACGATCGCGGCCAAGCTGCTGCACAGTGGCGGCGCCCACAAGCCGAATGCATTCGACTTTGGCGGCGGCCAGGTGCTTGAAGAGGAGTGGTACTGACACGTCACTAAGCTCTAAGGCCATTTTCAATGAGATAAATTAAGACCTTTAAGAGCGAGGGGGGGCGTGCTGGTCGTATCGTCTCGATTTTTTTCTCTGACGGGGACCCGCTAGCTCGAAGCTGCAGCATTTTCTTGTTCAGAACTCCTCTGATTTTAACAACCAATTTAACAGCCCCGTTGGTTAATTTCACACACGAAGGAAGTCGCGCGTCCGGAACAACACCGCGGACCATCGGACGTGAATGTCGGTCCACGACAAGATCGTCAAGCTCGTCTTCATCCGCATCGACGGCCAAGAGGGCGCACGCAAGACGGTGGTGCCGCTGGTAGAGGGCTGCGACTTCGATCAGTTCCTCAGCCGCCTACGCCGTCGCCTTGGGATTCGAGAAGATGTGGCCGTCAGCCTGAATGATGCGGCAAGCGGTCCGGTCGATTCGATCGACCGCCTGCTCGAGGTGGACGAGAGCGCCACGCTCGATGTGCATGCGCCAGACGCCGTTCTGCCGTCACCGGTGCCCGCGACGCCTTCGGGCATGAGGCCCTCTGCCAGCACCCCGAGCAGCAGGGGAGCAGCCAGCCAGCGTGCGCCACACAGCGTTGCCGGCGGCGGCAGCAGTGGCGGCGCGGCGCCCAGCATCCGCGAGTGCCGGGTCGACGTGCCCACGTCCGAGTGGACGCGCGCTGGCGACCGCGAGGGTGATGAATCGGGCGCTCTCAAGTACCGCAAGCGCAGGCGCGACTTTGTAAGCCTCGCACGTAGCCGCTACGGCGTGATAGCCCTGGTCATCCTTGGCGGTCTCGCATTGGGCGCAATGCACGCGCTCTCCTGAACGTGATGATGTGCGACATTTGTGTTCACAGTCTCGCCCCGGACGCGCACCTCGCGTCCGCGCGTTGTGTTGAGGGCAAGTACCTCCGCAAGGCCGGCTGTGCTGCATGCGGCTGTGTCGTTTGTCTGTCAGTGTCGTGTTTCAGATCAGTGATTCACAGATCGCGGACCCGTGTTGACAATGAACTCATGCTTTGCACGTTCACAGGGGCCTAGATCCACACATCAAGCAATGACATCAAGCTGAAGCTCGAGGTACCGCTACCGGGGGCCGGCCGCTCCTCCAAAACCCATGCTCCTACCTCCAGACCCACCCCAGACGCAACGGGCCGCGGGGCGCTTTACCGCTTAGCCCGCCCGACGCCTTGAAAAGGCGCTACTTGGCCTACTTCATTCGGATTTCTCCGGAAGTCAAGTCAAGTCTATACATAAACAACAGACAACCATACGGAAGCCTATCGAATGTGCTCCGGAAGCCAGCAGGGGAGGACGGGAGTCTTGACTTGACTTGACTTCTCCGGATTCCCTATGAATACAAGTTTTCGGATTTCCTCAATGGGGAAACGCGGCTTTCTAGTAGAGGCGCGAAGCTCGTCCCTTGGTCGTCACGCGTCGCTCCGTCGTCCTCAGCTTCTCGCTGCCGTTGCTGGCGCGAAGCTTGTCCATGGCAAGCGGCAGCAAGCCCACGATCACCTTCGTCACCGGCAATGCTAAAAAACTCGAGGAGGTCAAGATTTACTTGGCAAAGTCCTGTAATGGTGACGCAGACGCGCTGCCTTTCATCTTGACGAACCAAAAGATCGACCTTCCAGAGCTCCAGGGCGAGCCCGACGAGATCTCCAAGGAGAAGTGCCGGCTGGCTGCCGAGCGTGTCGGTGGCCCAGTCATCACTGAGGACACGTCGCTTTGCTTCAATGCGCTCAACGGGTGAGGCGGGCTCATCTCGAGCTGCGCCTTGCATTTTCTCATCTGTCGTGCTCTGCGTGACCCCTGCGTTCACCCCGTTGGCTGCTTGCAGGCTGCCTGGACCGTACATAAAATGGTTTCTCGAGAAGACTGGCCACGAAGGCCTGAACAATCTGCTCGCAGCCTACGAGGACAAGTCAGCTTACGCGCAAACCATCTTCGCCTTCTGCGCCGGGCCGGGCCAGGAAGCCCTCACATTTGACGGACGTGTGCCTGGTAAGATTGTCCCGGCACGTGGCCCGCCCGATTTTGGCTGGGATCCCGTGTTCTTGCCCGACGGCTACACCGAGACGTATGCCGAGATGTCCAAGGACGTCAAGACGGGAATGTCGCATCGCACGCGCTCGTTGACGCTGCTGCAGGGCTGGTTGCTAGAGAATGCTGCCACGCTGCCGCCAAACACGAAGCAGGCACGCGGCGAGTGACACACACACAGAGGGATCTCAGATATGGGTTTCGCCGACCATGTCGACGGCGCGCGTCGAGCTCGGACCGCACAGTGGACATCAGCCCGCACTCTCCGACTCAGAGGCGGGCTTGGTCCTGGAGGTGCTGTGGTGGCCTGGTTGAAGGTTTTCAACGTTGAAGGTTAACACCCGAAAAGCAGCACACATCCATCACCCATGCTGCTCCATCACCTCTTCATATCATCCTATCCTAGCGCCGTGTTTACTGCGGCCGGCTGTGGAGTGTCTGGTCGGCGGCACAGCACTGCCCACTGCGACGGGACCCGCAAGCACAACCACAAGGCTCACAAGCACAACAACATCCCATACAAGCCGATGAGGCTTTCTCGCTTTCAGGAGTTCTTTCAGGGCTGGAGCACACAAGCGACCCACACAAAGATCACATTGAAGACTTTTCGACGAGGTACCTCCAACCACGAAAGGCCACGTGGGTCGTTTTGCGACGTGTTGCATCGCGGCGGGCGGCCCGATTCGGGACGAGCCTCATGAGCCGAACGGCGGTTTGGGGCCACTCGCCCAATCAGCACACGACGCAGTGGCGCGATCGCATAGGCAGTGAGACAAGGAGCGCGTTTCTCACACTTGACGCTCGGCTGCATCAAGCCTACTCGGGAGGAACGCTGAGCAGGTCAAGCTCCTCTTTATCATCCTTCTCTTCTGAAGGGGACCTTGGCAAGTCGCGGCCCATTACGGCCTCGTCGGCCATCGCATTCTCTTCCTATGGACGCCTGCAGGACCCAATTCAACCCCGCCCGCCATTGGCTTTTGGGACGCTGAGCCGCCGCACCCTGCCCCATATCAGGCAGGACGCTCCGTTTGGGGACACTCCGCCAGAGGACCAGATCGAAGCCCGATGGCCGGGCCAGCGGTGGGGTCTCGGCATGCCGCTTCGTCCGTCGCTGCGCACGGCCTCCGCTGCACAGGACGAGGAGGGCATCCGCTTCTTCAACGGCGTGTGGCGGCCTCGCCCTGTCACCTCACCACGTGCCACGCCGGTCTAACTGACTAACTCTAGGCCTCTAAGATGGCTAACCAAATCTCAGAGACATGCACATGTCATGCCATTTTCATGCCATGTAATTACATATATTATATGCCAGAACTTGAATAAGGCTTTCCATGTAGATGATGTGAAGTTCTGTATTTTATACTGCATGAATATTAGTACCAACAGTGTGGACACGTGCACCTGGTGAGTCGTCGCGCTGTGCACGATTCCAAACAGCGTTGCACTCAAGCGCGTCCTTCTCTTTGTTTCGGACCCGCGCCCGGACCCGCGCCCGCGCCGACGAAGATACATGTTATAGTCGTGGAGACGCGAGACCCCGCGTTGCGGCGGCCTCAGCACGTAGCCCGTCAGCCATCAGAGCTCGACGAGGACGTGGCGATCAGGTCTTGATATACGCGCTTGAGATTGGCAAGCGTATGGTTGGGCATCACCTGCCGTCGCCACATGGGCGCCTTGCACAGCGGGCAGGCCATCATCGACGTTACTCGAAAGCACTGGTCAAGGCATTCCTTGCAGAACGAGTGCTGGCAGGGCAGTGCTTGAGGATCGTTGAAGAGGTCGAAGCACAGCGGACAGCGTAGCTCCTGCGCCAAGCGATCGAGATGTGCAGTATCGCACGTCACCGCAGTGGAGACGTGCGTGCCTGCCGCTCTGGAGCTCCTCGCCGCTGCTGCAACCTTCGAGGCCCCTGTGGGCGCGACCGCTGGCGCCTCTGCGTGCCCGACCGGCGCAGGGCAGCCGGCATCGAGGTGTTCGTTGAGCCTCGCCAGCCCTTCGCACGCCACGTCGCACGCTGGGCAGAACAACACGATCTGAGAGGTAGCTCCCTCAGCGGATCCGTTGCTGCTCGAGCTGCCGGAAGTGGCAGCAGGCGTGCTGCCACCGTCACGCCCGAGGCACTGCTCCACGTGCGCAAACGCATCCTCGTTACGAAGCGAGACGGCGCAGAGCGGACAGCGCACTGTTGCGCTGGCATCAGCTATACCCGAGGATGGAGGGGGTGGTGGCGCGTCCGGTGGCTGCGCTGAGGAGCTGGCAGGTCGGCTGTGCCAGGAGAGCTCTGGCGCTGAAGAGCTGGCTGGTAGGATGTGCGAGACGTGCTCTGGCTGAGTCGTTGTGTGGTCATCGGGCCAGGAGGACGGAGGCGTGAGCAAATCACCAAGCAGGTGTGAGACCTCTGTGTTATCCATGCGAGGGTGGCAGTCGCGCTCGAGGTGAGAGTCGAGAAGAAGCGTGTGCACGTGCCGAGAGCAGCATGGGCACTGCACAAGGCGTGACGTGGTCGTGCGCGGCGTGACATTCGGTCCCTTGAAGCGCTTGGCCGGACGCTGCGGCATGTGCCAGTACAATGCGACGAGCAAACGCGGGATCAACTCCGAGGGACATTTCACGGCAACTCAAAAAAATCCAAAAACAGCAACCCCAATCTGCGTAAATGTATCTGGACCTGGATTCTACTTCCATGGTCCATGACGGAGCGAAAGTGCGAGTTCACAGTGAGAACCCCGTTACTGTGAAGGGCAGGTTGATGAAGCTCTTGTACGTCGTCACCGCATTGGCGGTCGCCGGTGCGTCGCGGCCCACCGCTGCGCGGCTTCCGCGGTGCACGCGCTCGGGCGTTTCGCAATCCACCATGTGCGCCGGTGAGAGGCCCACTTACGCGGCGCCGCTCGTCACGCGTGAGACGCTCGAGCGCGTGCGGGCTGAGCTCTGGCAGCAGCAGGTCAAGGAATCCCCGGTCGAGGAGCAGCAGAAACTCATCTCGAAGCTGCTCTCGCCGCTCGAGGCGGTGCTCGAACAGCAGCAACGCTCTTCCGACAAGGCTCCGCTCAACGAGGTGCTCGCGCCGCACCTGCCTGTCCTGCTTGGGCGCAGCTTCCCGCTCGCGGCACGTGGCGTGCTCTCGACGATCCGCACTCAGGGCGAGCGGGCGGCGCTGCTTGCGCTCTCCGAGTACGTCACGGACGCGCAGCGCGAGATCGCAGACGCGCTCGAAGAGCTGCAATGGCGCCAACAGCAGAAGCTGCGTGAGCTATGCGACGCAGCCACTGACGGCGGCACGGAGCGCGTCCTCGAGCTTGCCCAGGCGATGAAGGCCGAGCTCGACACGGACTTTTGCAACTACCTGAACATGGCCATCGAGCAGGAGGAGACGCGGCTCAAGGCCGCCGGCATGCGCCCATTTGTGCCGCCTTCGATAGTGGGCGGCCGTGTCCCTGCGGCGCTTCTCGCCGAGGAGCGTCAGGCGCAGGCGCAAGCTGCCGCCGCGAGCCGTGCGCTCACCGGAAGCGACGAGGGTGACACGGACGGCGATGCGAGCAGCGGCCCTCAATGGCAGGAAATCGTCAACGGTGCGGTACGACCGTGGGGTGTGCTCAAGTTGCCGGCTAAGGCGACGCCTAATACGACGCCGTCGCTGGCCGCCGCCGTCGCCGCAGCAGCAGCGACGCCAACGCCGCCTCTGGCGGCCGCAAAGGAGGATGAGTGGGCGGACGACGAGGACGAGGAGCAGGGCGAGGAGGCGGAGAAGACGGCTCGAGACCCGAGAGGAGCCGGCGCCGGCTGGCGCATCGAGGAGCGTCCACCGCCGAGCTGGCTGCAAGACGGGGTGCCGCAGCAGCCGCAGCAGCCGCAGCCTCAGCAGGCGGCGGCGGCGGCGCCGTCGGCGTCATCGTCCCTGGATGACGACGGTCCGGCAGCGGTGGCGCGCGAGGTCCAGGAGCAGCAGTGGCTGCTCGTGCTTCGGCTCGTGCGCCAGGGGATCTACGCGATGCTGGCCAAGGACTACGTGGACGACGTCAAGCACCTTCGGTACATCGTCGGACTCAATTCAGCGCAGGCTCGACTTGAGCTCACTCATTCGACCATGCTCGCGATGAGCGCGGAGCAGCAGGCCAAGTTCGCGAGGACCGTCGAGCGCATCACGGCCAACCTGTCGGTGCAGCGTGACGCGCGCGACCTTGAGCTGTACTCGAAGACGAAGGAGGTGCAGGCGCACATACAGGGGTACGGCCGCAGCTTTGGCGGCGCGAGCGGACAGAGCGAGTGGGATCCCATCTCTTGATTGAAAGTCTGTCCAGGGGATGCCTCTGAAGCTCTGCATGAAGCTCTGAAGGCTCTTGGTGGAGCTCTGACCTCTGAAGCTCAGCCTCTTCGACGACAAATGCTCATTGCTCAATGGTCAACGCGCGCAGCACGCACAGACAGAGCCTGAGCAGAACGCGCAGAAATTCAGCAGCCTGTCAGGGCCGCCGTAGCGAAGGTATGGTTTCTTAGAGAGTGCCCATACCCCCCCCCCCCCAATGGGCAGTTCCCCGTTGGAGACCACTCAAGGAAACTTGGAGGGCCGAAACCTCGGCCGAAACGGCGATCTATTTTTGGTCCGGGTCAATTTATGGGAGCGGAGCAGTCGACCGAGGCGGCCCCGGACTCGCTGGACGCTTCTCCCACCGGAGCGAGCGCGTCAGCAGACTCTCCGCCCAATGTTCCGGCCTCAGAGGCTATGGAAAAGAAGCCGCCTTTGGCCGAGATCAATGGGACCTACTTGACCACCATGCAGGCCCTCTCGGCGCAGCTGAGCCGCATGGAGGCCGAAGTGGCTGACCGAAGCTTAGTGGGTGACCGAATGGATGTGACGCGGAAGGGAGGCAGGCCATTCGAAGGAATCGCGTCGCCGCCGCAAGGTGCACGGTCCGCGCTGCCGCCTCTGCGGCGGCCTTCTGTGCTTCAAAGCCAGCCCGCCATCGGCACGACCATCAACTCATTCCGCATGTTGAGCGCGCGTGCGCTCAATATAGTCGCGCCGCTCTCGTCGCGCCTTCTCACCTCCGCGCGGCAAACGATCAGTGGTCTGTTCCCGAAGCAAGTGAGCGACGCTCTCACGGTGACGAAGCACAACGACCCGAAGCAAGTGTGCGAGGAGCTCGTTGGCCTGTCGCTTCGCGCGGCCTTCAACCAGCCAAAACAGCTCAAAGGGGAGATCGCGCTCGGCAACAACGTCAACAAGCTCGACTGGGACGACGACCGCACGCCGCTGCATTGGGCGGCAGCGCGCGGCCATCGTGAGATCGTTTTCATTCTGCTCGAGGCGGGCGCGGACAGGAAGGCGCGCGACAAGCAAGGGCGCACGCCGGCCGAGCTCGCACTTGAGTGCGACCAGCCCGAGATCTACAAGATCATCAACTACGGCCCGCCCCTCGAAGATAAAAAGAAGGTGACGGGCTATGAGGGTGCGATCTCGCAGCTCTGCATGCGGAACGAGCCGCGCGAGCTCGAGTCCATGCTGCGCGCGTACATCGTCGAGAAAGATGAGCGGATCAGGGAGCAAATCTCGGTCAACCGTCGTGACGTCGACGGCGACCGCTCCCCGATTCACTGGGCCGCGGCGCGCGGCGCGATCACGTGCGCCCACATGCTCATTGACGCTGGCGCCGACATCAGCGCGCTCGATGCCAACGGCGAGACCGCGGCTGATCTCGCCGAGCGGCTGAACCAGCGCGCGATGCACGAGCTGCTGATACAGGCGGCTATAGATTCAGGCGACATTACCCCGCTGATACAAAAGGCGTCTATCTGGCAGGGGCACCCAGCCATTCAGTCTGTCTGAACCAAGTAAAACTTGGTGCTGTGCTTTTTTATTCACATCCAGGAAATCTCACCTCCTTAGCGGCGCCCCGCTTGCTGGCCTGTTGCCAGTAGTCATGTAAGCGCGCCCCCCCGGGGACGCGCCTGCATGAGCGCCGCTGTACTGTGTGGTCCTGTTTTAAATTCACACATTCGCCGATCAGGAAGTTCCAGGCGCTGGGGCACGGCTCGACGAAGAAGGGCGGCGCCGTCTCGACCAACGAGGGCTCGCACATCGCCTTCGGCGGCACCGCGGAGAGCGCGCGCCACCTCACCCTCGGCTGCAAGCAGCGCGGCACGGCGGACCAGGCG
>JWZX01001197.1:0-18404 GCA_001275005.1 Chrysochromulina tobinii
AGAGGGTCCAGGGGTCCAGGGGTCCAGAGGGTCCAGAAAAGGGGTCTAGAGGGTCCAGGGCGGGACCCTCTCACTCGGGATGTCTCCGACGTTCTTGTTTCACTAGGTCACGTCATTTGTACTGTACTACGAGTTAGTACCGCAGTCAAACAGTGGGGCGAAACACAGGCTAGCACACGGGAGGAGAAGGAGTCTCGAGTCCAGAGAGCTCTCTCTCAGTAAAATGTAATATCTCAGCACAGCTACGCAGGCGCGGGCGGGGGCGGCGTTGCCACTGCTGGGAGTTGCGCCAATGTCGCGTCCCAGTCCTCCTGTTCCAGTTTCCCGCACTCGATCAAGACGGGGGCCGCCGCATTGAGCGCCTCGACTCCCTTGGAGAACTCCTCGGTTGCTTTGAGATCGTCGTCCTCAAGCGCCTCGAGCACCTTCTCCTCGAGTGCGGTGAAGTAGCCGTGCAGCTGCCCCTGCTCAAAGGGCTTGGCGGTAGTGTACTCTGCGAGCACCTCCTCCTGCTTCCTCACGTCGTGCTCGTCCTTCTCCGGATCCTGCCGGACCTTCTCGATGCGCTCCAGCTGCGACTTGATCTCCTTGTCTGTGTATGCGAGGTCCTTCAGGCATCTGCCGATCCACCTCGGGCAACGCACACCGTCAGTGCGAGAAGGGAGCGCGCGATACGCAACAGAAAAGAAAGGAAGCCGCTGGGTGCGATCAGGGCGAGATTTGCCAGCAGCCACAAGTTTGGGTTGCACGAGTGAAAGTGCACGCGCGGCTGTGCCTCCCGCAGAGCCTTTTGCGGTGCGTTGCAGGACAATTGGTGCACAAGCACACCGGGTGACCGTGCCTGTCTTGACCTTCAGCTGCTTGATGGCTTCCTTGGAGGCGGACATTCACTGCAGCCGAAAAGCGTCCTGTGCGCAGGGTCGGCTGGGCCGTTGGCGAGAAGGAGTATTGTGAATTCACAGTCGGAATTCGAAAAACTTCAAACCGCGCCGTGTCGGCGAATCTACCTTGCTTGCTTGAATTACTACCTCAATGGACACCTAGAACTCAATCGCCGTCCATCGTCGCACTGCACCGCAACCTTGTTCTGCAGCAGCACACAGACTCCTAGCGTGTCCTAGCGTCCTCGCATGTCCTCGCAAGTCGCATGCCCTCGCATGTCCTAGCATGTCCTCCGCCTCCGAGAGTCCGACCCCGCGCAGCACGTCCACCGTGTCGCGTGTGCTCGCCGTACAAGTAGCGCGGCGGCGGGCCGCAGAGCGTCTTCCTTCAATGGAGGGCTACCGGCCTCGTTGCTCTCGTTGAGCGCGCCGCCGCCAACCTCCACCACTCGTAAGGCGACCTGGCGTTTGCCCGTCGGCGCGCTGTCGGGCGCACGCAGCACGAGCGCCTGTGCCTGCGGCTGCAGAAAGACGGCCGACATGCCATTCACGCCGCCCGCCGGTACAGCGCGAGCCTGGCAGGCCTCACACGCCTGGTCGAGGCATGGCGAGCGCCGAGCGACCATTCGAGCGCGCCGTTGGGCGCAATACTGCAACGGAGACGGACAGTAGTACCAGATCAGTCTAGCTCGTCGGGGTACACTGGCTTTGATAGCGGTATGATGCTCTTCCTGTCCACGTCGCGCGACAGGGCCTTTCGCATGTCGTAGGCATCCTCCTCACCGCTGTAGTAGCCTATCACCTGGCGGTACAATGAGTACCCAAACTTGGTGTACATGTCTATTGCAAGCTGATTGGAGCGGCGCACGAAGAGGTCGACGAAGAAGCCCTTGGCGCGCTCGGACTGCTTTTCGAGCATCGTCATCAGCTGTGTTGCCATCCCGAGCCGGCGGTACTCGGGAGGCACAGTGACAGCGGTGACGTGACCGTGCCAAGAGTTGACCTCGTTTTGAAACGATTCCGCCTTGCCCAGAATATCTGCGGAGTGGCACCAAAACCAACTGCTCAGACGCGCATCGTGGCATCCAGGAGCGGAGGGGTGTGCGTGCTTACAGCCCATCGCTCGGCGGGTCGGCGCCTCGGCGGTGAAGCAGAATTCGGGCCACCGTGCGAGGTACTGCAGGTAGAAGGACATGTTGTACGTCTCGGTGAGCGGATCCAAGTTCACGTTGTTGAACTTCAGCACGTCGAACGTCGAGAATTGGCGCATCGTGCACATCGCGCTGCCTTCCACACCCTGTGCGGGTGTGATCCCGCAGGCGCGTGAAAGGCGCGTGAATGGTGGAACTCACATAAAACGTTCGTGCTGCAAACATTACTTAATTACCCTTCAGACGCCCCGTACGGAAGCGGCTTCCCTGCAGCCAGAGCTTCGAGGGATGACTCGACGACGCGCTCGGGCACGGCGCCGACGAGCGTGCCTGCGAGCTTGCGCTCACTACTGATGAGCGACAGGTGCGGGATGCCGTCCACGCCGAAGAGGCGCACCAGATCCAGGTTGCGCGGGTCATCCCCGTTGACGACCACAAAGTTGACGCGGCCCTGGTAGTGCGCTTGCATCCGCATCATGCTCGGCGCCGCCTCCTTGCACGAGGTGCACCACGGCGCATAGAACTCAACAAGTGTGGGATTGCCGCTAGCCAGCGCGTCCGACAGCGCTGGCGAGCGTTCCTCCATGCGAGTGAGCAGCGCGACCGGGTTGACCGGGTTGAGCCGCTGCAATGCATATGCGAGCGTCGCTGCGAACGGCGCAGCGATGGCGAGCGCCACGTTGCGTCGGCGCTGGTCGGGGGTAAGTGTCGGATCGCAGGCTGCGCCATCAGTTGGAACCACAGCCGCTGCAGGTACCGTCGCTGCAAGAAGTGACAGAGCAGATGGCGGCCGCGGCGTATCGCGCTGAGCCTGCCGCTCGGGCTCCGCGCACATAAGTGGCGGCGCGGCACGGGAGCAAAATGAGACTGGCGTGATGGCTAGCTGCCAGGCCGAGGAGCTACCGGCCATGGCCGCCAGAAGCACCTTTTGCACGTGAGTTATCGTCATCCTGCAAGGGAGTTCCTCAGACGAGCGCGATCCGCGCCGGGCGACGCCTTCCGCGGCGTTGACCGCCGGAAGTTCAAGTCAAGTCAAGTCAAGATGGACCCCCTCCGTCATCTCCGCCTACTCCCGTCCTCCCCTGCTGGCTTCCGGAGCACATTCGATAGGCTTCCGTATGGTTGTCTGTTGTTTATGTATAGACTTGACTTGACTTGAAGTTCAAGACAAGTCAAGTCAAGGTGGATCGCCCGTTTTAGGACCCACCACCCAAAATCCTCCCAAAGGGCCCTGCATAGGGGTAGGGGGGTATTCTTTCTGGATTCACACACTATCCCCACCACCTGATTTTGAACGTAATGGCCTGCTCGTCTACTCACGTCACTCTTCCTGGACACCTGGAGTCCCTTTGCCTACTTGTACGGGTTAAACCTGGCCCACGTGGCCTGCACCCTCGCCTCCTGGGCCTCCTCTTGCGCCTCGCGCTCGGCCTGCCTCGCCACATTGCTCGTGAAGGCCGCCGGCAGACCCATGGCTTGCATCATCTGCATCGTGCTCATGGTCTCTCCTTGAGGTCCGGCCGCGCCAGCTGAGCGCGGCGGCGGCGGCGGCGGCGGCGGCGCATGACGTTGCCATGAGGAAGCGTATGACGGCGGCGGCTGCGCGGGCGCCGCTCTGGGTACGGCGGCCGTCGCGTACGGCGGCGGAGCCGGTGGAGGTATTCCCCGCGTGGGCGGCGCGAACCATGGCGGCAGCGGCAGCGCACGCCCATCGGCAGGCGCCCAACTCCCTATCCCCATCCCAATCCCTCCCAGCAAGCATGTGGCACCTACCACCCCCACACCGCTGGGCAGGTACGTGCCAAATGCTCCAGGCGGATCGACCGGTAAGACCATCGCGGCCGACGTGGCCGGCGGCTCGGGCGGACCTTCCGAAGCGTCTCGCACTCGCTCTCGCTCCTCCTGCTTGAGACGCAGCAAGGCGCGCCGGTCATCGAGCGCCCTCTGCCGCTTGCCCTTCTGCTCAGACGCAGCGGCGCGGCCCTGCTCCGTCTCGTGGCGCACAGCCGCGTCCTCGGCCCGCCGCTTGGCCACGCTCGCCACGTGCTCCTCGGCCGCCTCGCTCGACCGTGCTCCTCGGCGCAGCTCTTCGTGTGACGTACGCTCCCAAGCGAGGCGCGACGCTTCCTGATGCTGGGAGCCCGGCGGTGGTGCAAACTCGGGGTAGGCGCCGTCGCGGTCAGCAGCGCCCGACTGAAGCTTCTTGAGCTCAAAATCGACTAGCCCGTCCGAGAGCACAGCAACATCTGCCTCGCCGCGAACAATGCGCTCGTATTGCTCCGCTTTGCGCGCGAGCGCGTCCTTGATGCGCTGGGCCTCATTGAGGCCCTCCGCCGTGTCGGCTGCGCTGCGCTTGGCCACGCCGCTGTTGCTGGCCAGGCCCAGTGGACCCGCCTTGCGTCGTTCACGCTCGTGCCGCCGCAACTCACCGGCATCGGGACGGTTGAGCCCCTCCTCCGTCGCGAAGACGGCCGCACGCAGGTCGATCATGGAGGCCTTGCCGACATCTTCGATCTGCCGCGGCTTTTTGGGTAGGATCGTGCTCTCGGAGATCCAGCCGTACGAGGAGGACATGAGCCTTCGGATTCACGCACTCCGCGGTGTGAATATGTCAAGTCAAGTTGTCTGTTGAGACTTGACTTGACTTGAATATGGACCTCGAACGCTTTTCTCGGACCTGGGGCCTACCGTTCGCGGCAGCGCTGCTACGAACACCACGACATCGAGCTACTACCACAGCAGAAACGCACGCTGCACACACACCGACGCGAACGATCTCGCGAAGGGCGCGCGATACACACGTGGGACGCCGCGCATACCTCAGCACAACGGCGTCCTAAACGCGGGATACGGACCTTGCGTTACATGAATGGCCTCGGGAACATGCTGGTCACACTCACGTGAAGACTCAGTGAGACTCGTCAAGTACGATGAAAGAGAGTCAGAGGGGGCTCTCGGTTTGTCTGATGCCCCATCACGCAGACCTGCGCTTTGGGTCCACGAGTTGCCCCCGTGCAGCACCCCGGCAAAGTGCAGGGCGTGGTTTGATCCCCGAGCAGTGCCTGCACTTTGCCCCCGGGGTGCTGAACGAGCGTACTCGCACCTAGTTTTTACTCGGGGCGCTGGATGGCCACGTCTGCGTCACGCTCCTCGAGGAACGGGCCACCTGGGGCGAGCATGTGCACGCCCCCGTCCGTGCGCTGGAAGGTGGCGGAAGGGTTGGTGGCGCAGCTCTCGCTCGCCGCGTCGTAAATAGTAGAGTGCTCGGTGGCCAGGATCGCCGTCCCATTGCCACCCATCGGCCGGGGAGTGAGGCCGACTAGGCGGAGCGCGTGGCTGATGCACTTATTGGCACCCACAGCATCGGCCCAGCAGTCCTCGATCTGGATCAGGCCATCGGTGATGTCTTTCGCCGCGGCGGCGAAGACGTCGGGGGCGCGTTTGAAGCCGCAGTCGAACTTTGTGCCCGGAGAAGCGAAGCGGCGAAAGATGGAGAACTGCCTGCTAAGTGGGTCTCGGGTCATCGTGAGGGTCGCGACCTTGGAGTTCGCTTTCATCTCTGTGAGCTCCTTCTTCCACGCCACGATCGCCTTCTCGTTACGTGCAATCGTGCAGTCCGACTCCACCGTGCCGGGCATGTCCTGTGCGGCCGTATTGGCGTTCACCCACTGCGGGAACATCTTGACGGTGATCGTGCAGTCGGAGGGAGGGCACACCTCCGCAGGCACGTTTGCACAGATGAGATCGCGGGCGCGGACGAAGTACTCGCCGAGGTTGTACTTCAGATCTTTGTACATCGAGGGGTCAGTTCCGCTGAGAGTCTTGCTCGGCTTCATGCCGACCGGCTTGCTTCTTGCGATATGGTTGATCCTTGTCGTCATCTGATCGTTGCTATTCATGAGCTGGCGGCCAGAGTCCTGGCCGAAAATGGCCTCAGGATACTGGCACCCCTCTACCACGCTGTTCGACCACAGCCCAGTGGGGTTCGCGAACGGCTCCCCGAGGTCGAACATGCATGGGTGTGTGTTGAGCGCATCCCCAAAGTCTGTGGTGCCACTTCCATGGTCAGAGACAATGACGAGCACCTCTGCGCGCTCCGCCGGCGCTTTGGGAGCCACGTGCTGGACCTCAGCGGGGACTGCCTTCATCGGCGCTTTGGGAGCCACGCGCTGGACTTCAGCGGGGACTGCCTTCATCGGCGCTTTGGGGGCCGCTCGCTGGACTTCAGCGGGGACTGCCTTCATCGGCGCTTTGGGAGCCACGCGCTGGACTTCAGCGGGAATCGCCTTGAGCGGCGCTTTGGGAGCCACGCGCTGGACTTCAGCGGGAACCGCCTTCAGCGGCGCTTTGGGAGCCATATGCTGGACCTCAGCGGGAACCGCCTTCAGCGGCGCTTTGGGAGCCACATGCTGGACCTCAGCGGGAACCGCCTTCAGCGGCGCTTTGGGAGCCACATACCGGGGTTCCGCTTGCAGAAGATTGCTTTTCTCAAGTGGCACGCCGAGGAATGCGAGAATTGTGACCGCGACGACGAGCATTGTGTCCGAGTCCGGATTTGGGACCTTTCAAAAAATCCATATTAGGGAACAAATTAGGAAGGTCCCAATTAAATGTGACGGTGATTCGAATAGACAGGAGACTTTCCCAGTTGACTTTCTGAAGAAGTAGACGGAAGTGGGATGTGAACGTGTACGTGAAGAGGGATGCGACTTGAAGCCCAAAACGGCGCTCAATTTCGTACATCCGCAATGCTGGACGTCCTGTTTCGACTCTTCAACCTTGAGGAGGAGGCGCCGCCAGCGAGCAGCTCTGCAGCTCAGCGACTCTCGCATGCGCTCCGGCACAACGAATACTCCGTCCTGTACCTATTTGCGCCAGGAGCGCTTGCGGAGGCTGAGTTTGTGGATGCATGTACCGCGCTGCTAGGAGACCCGCCAGTGGATGCCACAGAGCTCAGCTGGCTGTGGAAGCAGGGCGCGCACGAAGGCCGGCTCAGCTTCGTGCACCTGCGAGAGCTGTGTCTGAACTCAGATCACGCCGCTCCCGTGACCACTATCACCACTCGGTCCTCGACGCGCGGCTGGCTTGGGTGTGTCGCCGGAAAGGAGGAAGAGCATGCGCCCGCGCCTGAACCTGCGGTGGAATCCGCACCAACCGAGCAGCGCTCGCCGTCGTACTGGCCGCCTGCGTCGCCACCGCCACGCCATTCCACGTCGTGCGCCTCGACATCGTCGCCCACGGTGCGCGGCCCGGGCGGCGTCGACATCTTTGCTGGAAGCTTAATGGTCGACCGGCGCCAGTTCCGTCAGGCGATGCTGCGGCTGGGCCTACGGGCCGCGCCACTCGAGATCGACGCACTCTTCGACTCGATTGCCTCGGACGGGCAGAGTAGCGTGCCGCGGGCGCAGCTGCTCGAGCTCCTGCGCAGCCACCACCCGCGTGACGGCGGGCCCTCGCCGAGCAGCGCGGCGCGCAAGACGTCGCCGCGGGCCCGCTCACCGCCTCTCCTCGCCTCGCCGCAGCCCGCCGCCACTTCGAGCAGCAGCGGTGGCTACACGGGCCGCGACGCCGAGGTCGATGAGCGAGCTCTGAAGGGCGCAGACGCGTCAGCCGACGCGCGCGCCGCCGCCGCCGCGCGTGTCGCCGCGGCTGCGCGTCATGCGGCGACATCGCCGCAGCCGCTGTCACCCTCGCCGCGCTCGCAGCAGTGCTCCAGCGGGTTCGCCGACGCAACGGAGGCGCTGGCACAGAGCGCCGCCGCGAGCGCGGCCGCACGCGTCGCTGCTGCCGCCGCGCGCGCCGCCCAAAGCGCCCAGACGCCACGTCGAGCCGGTATCTGGAGTAGCCAGTCCTGGGGGGTACCGCAAGCGCACGCGACGCCCTCGACTGCAATGGGTGGCGGCACTCCACGCGCAAGCAGCCCGCGGGGGCACGGAGGCGGCACTCCACGCGCAAGCAGCCCGCGGGGGCACGGAGGCGGCACACCACGCGCAAGCAGCCCGCGGGGGCACGGAGGCTCGGCACGCGCCGGCGCGCCACGCGCTGGGAATGACGCTTGGGACTCCGCGCGACGTCCTAATATGGGACTGCTTAACATGGGACTCCCTGATATGGACTCCGCGCGACGCCCGGCAGCCTCTCCGCGGCGACAAGAGCCGCCACCGCAGACGCCGCAGATGAATTCGTCAAAGCAGATGGATTCGTCAAAGCAGACGCCGCAGATGAATTCGTCAAAGCAGATGGATTCGTCAAAGCAGACGCCGCAGATGAATTCGTCACAGACAAAGCAGTGGGCAACGCCCCTGTCGCCGCCGCCGCCACCTCCGGCCTTCTCGGCCGCGGCCGCGTTTTCGGCCGCTATTGGAGCGGCGCAGACTCCCGGTGCCCCCGATGCGCCCTCCCCCTCTCTCAGTATACCTGAGCTCAAACTCTACGTGGACGAGTTCGGAAACGAGTGGACGGAGGACCCAAACGGAGACGCTCCCGCCGCCGACGCTCCCGCTGCTGACGAAGCCCAACGCAGCACGAATCTCCCGAATCTCCCGGCGCCGGTGCGCGGCGAGACGACGGCGGCGAGCGTGGCGGTGGCCATCATGGCGGCGGCACCGGCCGAGCATCCGAAGCGAAGCCCAGCACGGCGCCCCGCGCCATCGGAGGAGCCTGATCGAGAAGCTGTGAGCACAGCGCCCATCAGAGCGCCCCTCTTCGGACTCGGTCCCAATGGAGCACGGCGCGACTTTCGGGTGCGCTCGTCGCCGCAGAGGCGTCGCGAGTGGACCGAGACGCATCTGTCACGCTCCGCGCGCCTGCACGGCCCGCCTTCGCCCGGCCCGGGCCAATACAACGACATCTCGGCGCTGCACGGCACCTTTGCCGCCATTGGCAAAAGGCCGGGGGACCGGAACCAGTCCGCCTGGGGCGCCTCTGGTTCGGGGCGCATGCCGCGCATCTTTTCGGGCGACGTGGCCAACGCGCCGCAGGGCGGTCCCGGGGAGTACGAGCCACAGTACCCGTCGAAGCCCGTGCTTGCCGTGTCGGCCACGCGCTCGCCCTCGTGGAGGTCGCAGCGCGGAGACCAATGGGGCGCCAGGGGCGTCCTTGACGAGCGCCAGGCCGTGTTGCCGCTTCGAGAGCCCACCCCCGGCCCGGGTGCGTACTTCACGGACGAGAACGGCCCGCATCCGGATACGATCCTCGCGTCCAAGGGCCCCTTGGCCGCGCGCCAGGGGCTTGGGAGCGTCGCGTTCCGCTCGGGCTCTGCGCAGCACCTCACCCACAATTTCGGGATCAGCAAGGACACGCCCGGCGTCGGCGCGTACGATATTGAGGGAGAGCCGTGCCAGGACGGTTTCGTGCCCGGGGTCGGCGATGGGATCACGCGCTCACGCTCAATGCAGAACCTGAGCCTCGCCCCAGGCACGGGCTTCGGCTCCTCCAGGTTCGATCGGTTCAAGATGGTGCACACGACGGCCGCGCACGTAGCCCCGGGCACGTACCGTCCCGAAGTGGGCGAGCAAATCGCACGCGAGCGCGCGAAATCAGCAGGTAAGGCGGGCGCCGAGAATTTCCCCTTTTCGAGCACCACCGTGCGCGACAACTCCATCTTCTCTTCCGCGAAGAAGCTCGCGTGGACGGGCTCTGCCGTTGATGACCCGTACGGCGTGCACTGACGATGACCCTTACGGCATCTCAAGTGCACCAGCCAGTCCCAGTGCCGGTACAGACGCGGACAGACCGGTAACTTCAGCACAGTACCCATTCACAGTACGCAGCAGTGTGTACTGGAGGAGTACACCTCATCAACACGCGGACGAGCGCGCAGCGGCCCAGCGCGGGCTGTCACGCAAGGCGCAACATAGGTACGCTTACCATTTTCGTAACTTAGATAGCTTGCACACCAGTCAAGCGCGCCCCGCCACACCTCAGGCGCACGCTTGGGAATGTGTTGGCATTCAGCTGTGGTTTCTATGGTTTCTGTTTCGTGTACATGTTCACGAGGGAAAGCCGTTCGCGCCTACGCGGCGCTTTTTCTCACACGTCAATGAAGTGGCTCATAACGCGTCCGCCACAGATGCGATGGCCTGCATAAAGGCCGCGACGCTCTCCTCCTTCTCTACTTCCAGAGCTGCCGCCTCCGCCTCCACCAGGCTTCTCCATTCGACGATGTCCATGAAGCGGCGGGGATCTTTCGCGTCACGATGCACGGTGCGTTTTAGCTTCCCGAGTAGACAGAAATGCATCCATCGCTGCGGACGCTGCGGCAAGGTGCGAGAGGTCTCTCTCGTGCACGACGTAAACGACGACCTCCTTCACGACCATGTTGACTCTGACCGAAGGTCGACTCCCTCGACTCCCCGCATTATGAATTCATTATGAATACACCTCGGCGATTTGCTGAGAAACAGTCCAAAAAGAGAAGGGATGGCAATTCACAGCAATGCGAGTCTGGTCGTCGAGATGCCTCCTGCTAGACTGGGTGATTGCATGGAGAGTGCTGCCGTCTATAGCTACGACGGCGCTACGAGAGCAGCCCTGCCAGCCCGACGCTGCCGAACGCCGGCAGGTGGCAGAGCAGAGTCGTTCACACGTTGCACGCTGGCAAGCTCATGGCCACGTGTGCAGCATTGGCGATCATGACTGTCGGCCATTGCTCGACGTGGTGCCCGCGGGCAGGCATGCTGGCCACGACGATGTGGATGACGGGCGCTCAACTGTATGCGCGGCCTCGCGTCGCTGTGCTCGGCGGGGCCGGCTCCCGCGCATCTTCGTGTACGACTGCATGGACAGCGCCCACGAGCGTCTGCTCCGCTCGCCGCATGTGAGAAGCACGACGGCTGGCGCGCAGTGCATCGCCTCGTGCCCCTTCAGGCCAGCCCCAACGTCCACCACCTCTCTCCTGCGCCCAGCGAATCTACCGGCCAACGATCCCTGCTCGATTCGCGCTCGCCCATGTGCCCATTACGGCGCTCGGCCGTGTGCCCGCAGGTATCTGCCTTCTTCGATCCCGACCTCGCGCGCAATCAGTACCTGTCCGAGTACGCGCTGCACCGGGCGCTGCTGCACTCGCCGGCGCGCGTGCTCGACGCGGCCGCAGCTGACTTTTTCTACGTGCCCTTCTACGCTCGGCTTGCGTACGCGGACAAGGTCGCCTCGAAAACCGTGCGGCGCCTGCAGGCCAACCTGACGGACACGCTGGCTGCATGCCTGCGCGGCTCAGCGGCGTTCAGGCGCTCGGCGGGGCACGACCACCTGGTCGCGATCTCGTCCACACGCGACCCGAAGAAGCTCTTCGGAGCGGCTTGGATGCTCCTGAAGCGTGCGATGCTCTTGCGCATTGAGGCCGCGCCTGACCGGCGCTATGAGCATCAGGGCAGCGGCCGTCGGCTCAGTCAAGGCGGCAGCAGCCGGCGAGCTCGGCGCGCAGCGAAGCGCACGAAGCGCGACAGCACGCCGCCGCTTCTCGTGTTGCCATACTATGTGCCCAACTTCGCCGACGATGAGAATGTGAGCAAGGCCAGCAAGACGAGCTCAGTCTGCTTCTTTGGGACGGCCACGAACCCAACGCGGCGCCAGGCGCTCGAGGCGCTGCGGGCGGTGCCCGGCGCGATGCTCCAGCTTGGCTCCAAGGCGCCCGGCATTGGCGGGAGCGAGAGCGAGCGTGAATCGGAGCGCCAACGGAACCAGGCGACGCGCCGCATGCTGCGACAGTGCAAGCTCTGCCTCGTACCTGCCGGGATCACAGGTGAGTGCTCTTGATTGCCTCGTGATTGCCTCTTGATGGCCACTGATGGCCTCGTGCCCGCCGGGATCGCAGCGTCTTCGAGGCGCTTCTATGAGGCCCTGGTCGCCAAGTGCGTGCCGCTTCTCCTCGCCGATGCCTTTCAGCCCGCGTTCGCTGAGCTGCTGCCTCTCGAGCAGTATGCCGTGCGCGCAGCGCAGGATGATCCGGCGGCACTGCCCGCAGTCGTTGCCTCCGCCTTGGAGCGTTGGTCGCAGCTCTATGAGGGTGTCGAGGCCGCACGCAGCGCCTTCATCTACGACGGCGGTTGGCATCCGAGCGCACGCGCCTCGTGCGATGCGACGCAGGCCATCCTCGCCGAGCTTCAGGCGCGCTTTGCGCATCGAGCGGCGCAGGAGGACAGCCGCAAGAAATGCCTTGATGGGGGCAGACCATGGATCAATGCACCTGGAGCGGAGAAACTGCCCTGCCGTTAGAACTTAGATGCCGTGCACCCCAACGTAGACCGTACCGGCCCCGGTCGGGCGGGCTTTAGTGTTTAGAGCGATAGCAAAAACGGTTCGTAGCGCGGTTTCGTAGCCAGCGGGGGGCAGTCCCGTCCGGTCCAGTTGCGCATTATAAGACCTCTGACGGTCGGTTTCTCGTTCTTGCCTCTTCGTAATTTTTTTAGAAGCGCGAACCCGAACGTGTAATAAACACAATACGGCCGAGCCTTCCGAGCGAATTATGGATCCGGGAGAAACTGGGCCAAGACGAACCTTGCTCGCGGGCTGTCCGAGTCCCGGTCATCACTCTCGCACGGCAGCATAGACCGGACTGCCGCGCCGACGGCAGGCACCCCGACCGATGGCACCCCGCCTCAGTCCCACACTCCGCAAGCACCAGGTCGGGGCCGATCCCCACACACGCTTGTCATGACTCATGCTATCGGGCCGCGGTCGCCATCGAACCGCTGGTAGGCCAGCAGGTACTCGGGGTAGATGTACTCCGAGTGGAAGACGATGTACTCGCGGTAGCGCGCGCCATTATCCATGACGTCGGCAAGCAGCGAGTGGTGATGCACAGGCGGAGAGATGCCATGCACCGTACTCAGCTCGCGAAACGAGATTGGGAAGACGGGGCGACCATTGTCTGTGCTCTTTGCTCCCTGCCCATTCTGCTGCGTGCGCACTTGATGACCGAGCGCCACGCGGCACACGAGGATGTAGAAGACCTTGCCCTGGTGGCGCGCCCCGTGCGCGTACAGCCGCTTGTGCAACTCCGAGCTCCCATCGTACTGCGAATCTACCTTGGTGTACTGGTCATTCTTGCCCGCGTCCTCAGCCAGGTAGGAGCCCTCGCCGTATGCGGCTCCTGCGGCCGTGCCGGCAAAGCGCTCGTTCATGCCCGCGGAGAGGATGTTGATGAGCACGCCAGCGTTCGTACCGTGCATCAGGAAGGCCTCATTGACATCCACGCGAAGGTCGCCGGGTAGGGCGTCTGCTACGCGGCGTGTAAGCGGTGGTACGCCGCCCGCGGATGCCACGCCCCCCTGCCGGATGCGCTTCATGCCGTTCATCACCTCCTGCACGCCGACCATGTACTTCTCCCAAAGCACCCTGTTCTCGAGACGCCACGCGCACGCGAGCTTGAGCCGGTCGTGCGTGGTGCCCCTCCGATCGGCACCGCTCTGTTTCAGCTTCACTGGGTCGGTCTGTAGCAGCCGCTCGAGTGCGGCCCAAGTGCCCCGGTCGCGGCCAGTGCGGTCGAGGGCGATCGCAGCGAAGCCATCCGGCGAGCTATTCGCAATGTGCTTCTCCCAGTAGTCGGGCATGACGCGGGCCTTGGTGCGCGCGGTACGAAGCTCCTCGCGCTCCGTCCTGGCCTTGGCTTCTGCACGCTCCGCCTCGGCCTGTCTGTGCGCACACTCGCGCGCTACGCGCTCTTCCTCGGCGGTGAGCTTCTGCAGCTCTGCAGTGCGAGCCGCTGCGCTCTCAGAGAGCTGCTGCACTCTCTGCCGCTCTTGTTCGAGGCGGCGCTGCTCGCGCTGTATCTCGTTGCGCTTCGCCGCCGCATCGCGCTCGCTCTGCTGCGCTGCAATCTCAAGCGCCTCCTCCTGCTCCGCCTGCCTGCGACGCAGCTCGGCCTCCCGCCACGCCGCCTCGCGATGCAGACGCGCTGCCTCGCGCTCGACAGCAGCCATCTGCTGCGCCGCCTCGTGTGACGCCGCTGCGACCGTCTGCTGCGCCTGCATACTCGCCTCGGCCGCCGCCTGCTGCGCACGAGCACTCACCTCGAGCGCCGCGGCCGTGTCGAGGAATGCGTGCCGAAGCGTCTGGCTAGCGCTCAGTCGCCGCGCGAGGGCCTCTTCGTTGGTCGTCGCCACTGCGAGGAGGCTGTCGAGGAGTGACGTGAGGTGCTCATCGGCGAGCGTAGCTGCATCGCGCGACCAGCGCGCGAGCTGCCGGCCGTCCTCCCCCGCGAAACGTCGCACTGCCTGCTGCTGCGCGCTCGCATCGGCTGGTAGGCAGCACGCGAAGAGGCAGCAGACGCCGTAGGAGAACATGTCGCCCATCGCGGTGGGCTTGGCATCTCGCTCGCGGCCATCTCTGCTTGCCTGGAGGATCTCGGGCGCCACGTAGAGCTCGGTGAAGGCGTTGCTACCGCCCGTGCTCGCGCTCAGGCTGCTGCGCGTGGCCGTCGTGCGTTGGCGGCGCGCGGACTCGAAGTCGGCAAGGTGCGCCGTCGCGCGCTCTCCCTCGAGAGACACGAGTGTATTCTCAAGCTTGACGTCGCCGTGCGCGAGGCCGTGGCTGTGCACGTGGCGGAGCGCCTCGCACAGCTGCCCAAGCAGCGCCTTGCGTCGCCACACCTCGGGCGCCGTCTTGGTCAGCCACTGGAGCATGTCACCGCCATTGTAGTACGGAAGCTGCACGTAGGCCGCCGTGTGGTCTGGGGTCTCAAATACGGCCTGCACGTCGGCCACGTACGGGCAGCTGGCGAGTCGCCGCAGGACCGTGACCTCCTTGACGAGGGCCTTCCACTCGTCGCGACTGTCGAGCTTGTACTCCTTGAGCACGCACGCCTCGCCGTCGTAGCTCGCTCTCCAAACTTCGTGTCTCGCATCCTTGTCGCTCAGCCGAGCCTCGCGCTCATAGTGTGCCAGCTCGCGCTCGACGAGCACCGCGCGCACTTCATCCTCGTCGAGGCCGTCGGCCTTGCCCACGCGCAGCAGCACCTCGCGCGCGAACAACTCGGGGAAGTGCGCCGACGCGAGCGTCGCCGCCTCGAAGCGCGCTTGGTGCAGTGCTTTCTCCGCGGCCTGCACGGCGCGGCGGGCGACCTTGAGAGCGGCCTGCGCGGGTGCGAGGTCGACGCCGTCCTCCCTGGCGTCCTCGAGGCCGCGCGTGCTGTCGCGCAGAGTGCGCTTCGCCTTCTTGAGCGCCTCGTGCTTCTCGTGCAGATCCTCCAGGCTGGGCGGCTCGCCGCTCACGTGGCGCCCAAAGTCCTCGCGCTCCTCGCGCACTCTGCCGATCTGCACAACCCACTCATCGAGCGTGGGCAGAAGCACATCGCGCAGGCGCTCCAGCCGCAACCGCTTGGTGAGCGTGAGCTCGCGCTCAGCCTGCTGCTGCTGCAACGAGGCCGCCTCCTCCACCTTGTTCTGCCGCTGGTCCTCGGCACGGCGCTCCTCGTGCATGCTCAGCGCATCATCGAGCACACGGACCAAGGCGATGCGTGCCTCGTTTCGCACCTTGGTGGCTTCGAGCAGTGACTCTTCATCAACTGCTGCCGTCATGGCCACGAGGCGCACGAGGTCCTGCGCCTCGCGAAGCTGTGTGCGGGCCTCGTCCATCTTTGCCAGCGCCGTCTTCCAATTGTCAACATTGTCGAGCGTAGCGGTTGCAGCTGTAAGCCGGCTCCAGCTATAAGCCGCCGCGTCGGCTGCGCCCTCCTTGGTGAGGCGAAAGGAGGCGCGCGAGAGGGCCGCGGCGATCTCGGCGCTGTTGCGCTCAGCGTTGTCGGGCATGTTCACTGCGGCGAAAGTTCAGTGTTAATACACACAACACGTACAGATCACGCGTGAATGCTGTGAACAGGCTTCGTACCGCCGTCCAGGTGCCTAACGGTTGACGGGAGTTTCAAGTTTGAACCCGTTGCCGCGCGACCAAGTTCAGTATGGCGCTCTTGGCGCTGGGGCTGCTCCATCTCTCGCCAGCTCCACCCCGCTCTCTGATCTCCGGCTCGCACCCGATGCATGCAGCCCGTGCGGCAGTCTCGGCAGTGCGCCAGCGCAGTTGCCATTGCTGTGCGAGCGCCACTCGCTCGGCGCGCGCCATCGACCTTGCGGAGCGGCATTGCAGCCCGGAGCCAGCGCGCTTTGCTGCACTGCGTGATGAGACGGCCCAACGCTGGCCTGGCGGCGCGCACATGGTGAGCGGTGCACAGCAGGGCCGGCTGCTGCACATGCTCGTGCGGCTCTCGCGCGCCTCGCGCGTGCTCGAGGTCGGCTGCTTCAGCGGCTATGCTGCAATGTGGATGGGGCTCGCGCTGCCTGCAGGCGGCAAGCTGCTGAGCCTCGAGCGCGACGAGCGCGCGGCGGCGGTGGCGAGGGCGCATCTGGCGTCAGCAGGGCTGAGCGATCGCGTGGAGGTGCGGCTAGGCGACGCGATGGACGCGCTCGAGGCGCTTCCCGGGCCGCGGTGCGGCGAGGCGCCGTTTGAGCTCATCTTCCTCGATGCGGACAAGAAGCGGAGCTGGGAGTACCTGGAGCTGATCGTGTCGCGCCAGCTACTCGCATCGCACGGGCTGCTCCTCATCGACAACGTGCTCTGGAAGGGCGAGGTGCTCGCCCGCCTCGACCCGGCCGCCGTGTGTGCGACTAGTGCCGCGGCCTCGAGCCTGACGCCCTCGGCGCGTCGTTCAATGGAGCTGCGCGATGCACTGCATGCCTTCTCGACGCGGCTGGCGGCGGATGAGCGCATGGATCAGCTCCTACTGCCGCTGCGTGACGGCCTCACCTGGGCGCAGCACGCACCAGCCTCGGGCGCAAGCGAGGCCGCGTCCAGTGAGGATCCACGCGCATGGGATGCCACACATGAGGATAAGATGGCGGCGTACCTGCGCTTCGTAGGAAGCCCAGAGCCCTCAAAGCTTGCAGCCCTGCGCCAAGCGCTGGCAGCCGAGGCAGCGAGCGCCGCAGAAGAGACGGGATACGACTCTGCTGCTGCTGCGCAGGCAGCCGCGACGACGAGGATCTCCCGAGGATCTCCCGAGGATCTCGCGAGGATCTCCCGCGAGTGGTGCGGCGTGCAGCAGGGCCGGCTGCTGCACATGCTCGTGCGGCTCTCGCGCGCCTCGCGCGTGCTCGAGGTCGGCTGCTTCAGCGGCTATGCCGCAATGTGGATGGGGCTCGCGCTGCCTGCAGGCGGCAAGCTGCTAAGCCTCGAGCGCGACGAGCGCGCGGCGGCGGTGGCGAGGGCGCATCTGGCGTCAGCAGGGCTGAGCGATCGCGTGGAGGTGCGGCTAGGCGACGCGATGGACGCGCTCGGGGCGCTTCCCGGGCCGTTTGAGCTCATTGTGATCTCCGCTGAGGCGCTTCAAGTGGTGCCAAGTGCGGAGGCGGCCATGCGGTGTGCACTCGCCAACCTCGCATCGCACGGGCTTGTAATTGTTGTGGCCCAGCCAGCGACAGTATCCGAGGACCCGACTATTCACGAGCATGCCCGGCAAGAGGATGCACCGAGGGGAGCTCTCGTGCCGATGCTGCTCAGCCTCGCGCGACAGGTGGAGCCAGCCGCGCACGCGGTGACGCTGCCCTCTCCGGACGGTGATGGTGGGGTCCTCACGCTCATCGGCCGGACGCTTGAGATGTAGTCCACGCAAATGGACCCTCGCACGGTTCGCGTGATTGTTTTTTTGCATGCTTTCTTCTTTTGTTGCGGTTTCAGCCTCGTATCGCCAATCCCCAAACTAAGAAACTTAGATTGGCTTCGCTTGTTTCTGCGACCACGCCCCCGAAAAGCGAAAAGCTGAGGCGTATCCAACATGCCCGCCACCATGACGGGCTCGCCGAAGGGCTCGCCCGTTGGGGGCACCCAGCAGACGCATGCTAACAAGGCGAGCTTCAAGACAAACAAGTATTTGCAGGGGCTGCCCGAGTCCGAGGCCAAGCAGCGCGCACGCATGCTCAGCAAGGTGTCAGGGACAACAGGCGGAAAGAGCCGGCGGACAAAGACCCTTCTGGATGCATTCGGCAGGCCGACGGACGAGGGCTCGCTCGATGACTCGCGCCAGGAGGGTGGAACTGTCGGCGCGCTCTCGTCGTCCGGGACCGTGACCCAGGATCGCCGCAACAAGTTCGATAAGAAGTTTGACGAGGATCAAGCAGCGTGGCTGAATGACGACGACCGCAACAATGATGCGCTCTACCACCGCAACTTTGACGACGGCTCGATGCACCTGTACAGCTCTGCCTTCCGCGACGGCAAGCCCGTCGACAACCACGGCAAGGAGATTGGTGGCATGGGAGCCAAAGCGATCACCGCGTACAGACGGCACGACACGCAGAAAGGCACCCTTGAGGGCGAGTCCGCGACCTTCGTGCCCATCGGTGAGGACAATTCGACGCTGCGATACTTCGCGGCGACCGTG
>JWZX01001199.1:0-11952 GCA_001275005.1 Chrysochromulina tobinii
GAGTTTGTGGAGTTGATGGAGTTGATGGAGTTGGTGGTGTTGATTGAGTTGACGGCGGGCGCGGTGGAGTTGGTGGAGTTGGTGGAGTTCACGGCGGGCGCGGTGGAGTTGACCGCGGTGGAGTTGACGGCGGTGCAGTTGACCGCGGTGGAGTTGACCGCGGTGCAGTTGACCGCGGTGGAGTTGAACGCGGTGGAGTTGACGGCGGTGGAGTTGACGGCGGTGGAGTTGATGGCGGTGGAGTTGACGGCGGTGCAGTTGACGGCGGTGGAGTTGACCGCGGTGCAGTTGACCGCGGTGGAGTTAACGGCGGTGCAGTTGGCGGCGGTGGAGTTGACGGCGGTGGAGCTCTCCTCGAGGTGCCGCCGCTTCAACTCGGGGTGGAGCGCGATGAGCCGCACCGTGTCCGAGTGCGCCCGACGAACATACGCGTCGCCGACCTCGTTGCTCAAGTGCCGCCCATGAAGCGGCGTATCGGTCACATCGGCCCAGTCGATACTCGGCCGAAGCTCTGGCAGTACAAACGCCACTGCGACGAGAAGAGCGGAGATCATCTGTCCTGCGAAGTGACACTGCGAACACAACATGTAGCGCACGCGATGAAGTCAGTGAGGAAGGGTAGCGGTCAAGAAGAAGGCGAAGACGTGCGCGCGTGAGAAAATACATGGCGCAACCCAGACATCCTGCTTGGGCCATCAGGCTCGGGGCACCGCGCACATGCGATCTGATGCAGCGATCTGATACGTCGCCCTCTTGTGTTGTGCGCGGATCTTTTTGAGGTTCGGGTTGTTTCTTGTTCGTAATGAGACTGCGTTTGGGAGATTCCCATCCAAACTTGTCACGGGAAAATTGTGCATGCATCTTCCATTAACGAAACTTAAGGCACATACAAGGTCGTTGACACTTCAAGCTCACAATGGGCATGTCGCCGTTCTAAACCGCCCCCGTGCGGTACCCACCATACAATTGTAGCGTTAACGTGTACATGTGTGAATGTGAATGTGACTCTGTGTGTTAGAAACGCTGATCTCCCAAAACAAGCAAAGAGGGAAAAAGTCACACCTGACGTCGCTACACCATGACGTGACTCTGCGCGAAAATCTCGCTGCGAGAGCCGATCTCCTCGATCCTCATCCCCTCCAGGGGTGCACGGGCCAACACGCAACACCCCCCGGAACCGGTCACTTGGCCGCCACACGGGAACCGGCATCGGCCATCCGAACACTGCCCTCTCCAGCATGCTCCGTTGCGTGCGACATGTGCGCATCTCGCTTCGCCGCTCATGCATACTCATTCCGGTCCTTTACGTATCTCACGCCTCGACGTGCACACCTCGACGTCCTCATTTTGCTCTCACCATGGCTTCGGCTTCTTCGGCCGCCTGTAGCTGTACGCGCCGAGAATGGCATGGCACTATCCACAGCAACGCGCCTGGGTTCTTTCTTTCAAGGGGCGGCGCCATTCTTATGTCCTCCCAGAATTGCTCTCGTCTCATGCGCGGCTCTCCCACCCAACCGTATCCCAAGCCCATCCTCCTGTGCCACCCTCCCCCACAGCCGGTGCCGATCCCCGCCGCGAGCACGCGCTCATGCAGCGATCTTACGCATGGGCGCCGGCTTGCCGAGCGCGCCCGCCGCCGCCTCCTGCTGCAGCCTCTTGGGGTCCAAGTTGGCAACCTTGGCAAGGCGTGCGATGATCACCTCCTTGGTGCCAGTTTCCGCGACTTCGTACAGGCCGCACAGCTGCTTCAGGTCCGCCACCTTGAGACCCTTGAGCTCCTCACGCACCTGCCGCAATCAGAGGTCATCAGAGGTCATCAGGGGTCATCAGAGGTCATCAGAGGTCATCGGAGGTCATCGGAGGTCATCCGAGGTCATCGGAGGTCATCAGAGGTCATCGGAGGTCATCGGAGGTCATCAGAGGTCATCAGAGGTCATCAGAGGTCATCGGAGGTCATCGGAGGTCATCAGAGGTCATCAGAGGTCATCGGAGGTCATCAGAGGTCATCAGAGGTCATCAGAGGTCATCGGAGGTCGAGCTCCTCACGCACCCCCTTCTCGAGCGCCTCCTTCTCAGCCACCGACATGCGCTGCTTCGGCTTCATCGCGCCGCCGCCGGCGCCGCTCGTCGGGCTGCCATTCGTCGCGCCGGGCATGTTCTCCTGCTCGGTGGCGGTGGCGGCGCTCTTGCCGAGCGACACGCGCGGCGAGGGCTGCACCAAGCCCGTCTGCGACGTGCGCGCCGTCCCGGGCGACTTGACGGCCTTGATCGAGAGGCGACGCGTCGGCTGCACCATCACCGTCTCGTGCGTCTCGAGCGGCTTGGGGCCGTTGGCCTCGTAGTGCCTTCGCAGCGTCTCCTCGTCGGCCGTCTTGGCGAGTGGCTCATTGAAGGGCAGCGGCGAGCGCTCCGGCACCGGCACGGGCTCGTCCGAGGAGGCCGCCACGAAGGCCTCAACACTTGAGCTCATTGCGCTCGTCGTGGCCGTCTGCGCGGCGAGGCTCGCCGCCTGGGCCTCGGCGGCGCTCTCGGCAGCCGCCGCGCGCGCGCGCGCGATCGCCGCGGCAGCCTCCATGTGGGCGCTCGCAGCGGCGGCGGCGGCGGTCGCGTGCTCCGCGGTCCTGGCCGCCGCCGCGGCACGCGCGCTCGTCTCGGCGGAGGCATGGCTCGTCATCAACGTGTCATGCTTCTCAGCGGCGGCCGCTGCGGCCGCCACGATCGCCGCCGCCGTCTCGACGTGCTTTGCCGTGGCGGCGCCGCCGAGGGCGATGGCGCTCGCGAGCTCCGATGAGACGCTCGCGGCGGCGCGCTCAGCGGATGTCGAGATGGACACGAGGGCCGCCGCCTCATTCTTACGCGCAGCCTCGCTCGCCTCGCCGATGCCCTCGAGCGCCGTCCCGAGCGCCTCACTGGCGGCATTCGACGCCGCCTCGATCGCCGCCAGGGCGGCGCCTCCCGACTTGACGGTCTCGATGCCGCAGCTGATGGACGCGTCCGCAGCTCCGCTGAGCTCGATGAGCTGCCCGATCTCGGCGTCGATCTCCGAGATAGCGAGCGCCTGCTCGGCCGTGGACACCTGGCTCTCTCCGATGGCCTCGTTTTGCATCTCGACCGCCCTGCCGAGCGCGCTGCGGCACTCGGCGTCGGAGGCGGCCCACGACCTCGTCGTGCACGCGAGGCTCTCATGGGCCACTTCGAGCGCCGCACCGCCCTCGGCGATCTGCGTCGTGGTCGTGTCCGCCGCATCGATCGCCTTCCCAATCTCGACGCCCACGGCCCTGCTCGCCTCGCCCCACGTCGTGGTCACCTGCAGCAGCGCCGCCGTCTGCGCCGCCGCAGACTCATTTGCCACGGTGACGCCCATCTTGGTAGCCGTGGCGGCCGAGATGAGCTCGGACGCCTGCTCGACCGCCACCTCGACCCCGGCGCTCGCGCGCTTGGCGAGCGCGCTCAGCGACTCCTCGAGCTTCGCCTGGACCACCGCCATCACGTCGGCCATCAGCGCCGTCCTGAGCGCCGACTGCTCCTGGAGCAGCTCGCGCAGCCCTTCTTGCTGCGCCGCAAGCTTGGCAGCGGCCGCCTCGGCCTCGAAGACCCGCGCCGCCGCCGCTGCGTCCGCCGCTGCGCGCGACTTGGCCAGCATCGTCGCCGTCGTCGCCGACGCGTCGCTCGCCTGCTGCGCCTGCCGGGCAGCCTCGAGGGTCGCGCGCTGCATCGCAATCGTGCCCGACGCTTGCTCGTGCGCCGCGTTCAGGAGGGCGGCGGCGTCGGCGAGGCCCTCGAGCATCGCGCCGTCCTGCTGCTGCTCGTGCTGCGTGGTGCTCGCGAGCTCGATGGCCGCAACGATCGCGGCCATGCGCTCGGTGGCCGCCGCGCCGTTGGCACTCTCGTGCTTCGTGAGCGACGCGAGCGCCTCGCGAGCACGCTGCTCGAGCTCGTGCCCGCGGCGCACCTCGGCGAGCAGCGTGCGCATCGCCGCCGCATGCGTCTCGAGCCGGGCGCGCTCCGCCTGTAGCCGCGTCCCCGCGTCCACCGCCGCTTGCTTGATGGCGTCCGAAAGGGCCGCCCGGTCCGCTTTCGCCTTCTGCTCCGTCGCCGACTGGCGGCCGACGGAGGTGTCGACGCTCGTGCTGAGCGCGGCTTGAGCGGCGCCGATGGCGTCCACGACCTTGCCGAGGCGCGTCGCCACATCGCCCTGTGCTTTCTGGGCCGCCTCCTTGCATGCATTCACATCGGAGGTGAGCCGTTCACAGGTCTCCTGGAGCGACGAGCCAGTGGCCTCCCGCACCTGCGCGAGCGCGCGGTCGGCACGCGTGCGCTCGGCGGCGCCCACGGAGGCCATCGCGGCCGCGTGCGATCCGATCGCGCCTGCATGCTGCGCGAGAGTGGAGTCCCCTTCGGTGGCCGTCTGCAGGCGCGTTGCACGCTCCTCTTCGAGCTCCATCGACAGAGCGCTCAGCCCGGCGCGTGCGGCCGCGAGGTGCTCCACGAGCGTCTCGTGGAAGGCGGCGCGGCGCTCCGTCTGCGCGTCGATCTGGCGCGCGGCGTCGTGCAGCTTGTCGTGCAGGCCCTGTGCCTCGCTCTCGGTGTCCGCAAGGCTCTGTAGCAGCTTCCGAGCCTGCTTCGAGAGCCGACTTTCCGTGCTCGCGCGGCTCGAGAGCAAAAACTCTTGCAGCTTGAGCTCATTCTCCTTGAGCTCGAGCTCGTTCGAGAGCTTCTCGCACTCCTCGGTCTTCTCGCCGAGCTCCCGAATCTTCTCGTTCCGCTCGCTCTCGGCCAGGAAGGCACGCTTCTCCAGCTCCTCCTGCTCCAGGTGCTTCTTGGCAAGCATCGCCGTCGCCTCGTTCTTCTGGTTCTCCAGGTACGCCACGCGCGCGAGCATGGTCGACCAGTCCTGCATCGACTTGCCGTCGCCCACACCCTCGGCGTCCACACCCACGCCGCGGTGACCTGCCCCCGGCGCGCCCACTGTCAAGTACGACGTGGCCACGGGCTTGTTCTGGAGGCCGTGCGCCTGCTGTGCGTACGTGAGCGTGGACGTGGACTCTTCGACGGCGAGCACGGAGGGTGAGAGGGTCGCGATGATGACCGTCTTCGAGCGTCCGCCGAGTGATTCCTGCAGCAGGCGCGTGAGCTTCGAGTCGCGGTACGGGATGCGCACCGAGTCGAGGCTAGTCTTGTTGGTCATGCAGTCGCGCAGTGTCGAGATCACACGGCCGAGCGTGAGCAGCGACTGGTTGATGTTGCGCCGCTCCGCCTCGCGCGACTTGTGTGCGAGGTCGGTCTTGCCCGCAGTGGGCTCGAGGCCGGCCGTGCGCGCGCACTCGGAGCCAGCGAGGTCGACCAGGTGCAGCTTGCCCTTGCACTCCATCGAGCCGCCATCCGAGGTGACGCGCGTCGAGGCGACCGTGAGTGTGAAGACGCAGTGCGAGCGGCTAGAGGTCTTATTCATGCGCGTCTCACCCACCTGCCGGCGCTGCTGCGCGAGCCGAATCAGGTGCAGCACGTCATTCGCCGTGAGCACCTTGTGCGACGACAGGTTGTGCACGTGCACACGCCCGCGGTCGCCTTCCTTTTTGGGTGGCTCCTCAGCGATCATGAGCTTGGCGCCATACGCCTGCGCAGGCTCGGCCGCGCCGCTCTTGGCGCCCGAGGAGTTCGGCCGTGGCGTCGCGACTGGCTTTGGGTCCTCATCGACGAGCAGGTCGGTGAGCTCCTCGTTGTAGATCTCGAGGTACTGCGCGTGGACCGTGTACGATGAATACTTCGGGTCCCTGAGCTGGTCGAAAATGGCCTCGACCGCGCGCGGGATGACGCCCTTGCCCTCTTCAGTCGCCAGGTTGCCCTCCATCGTGTGCGTCTTTCCCGTGCCGGTCTGGCCGTAGGCGAAGACCTGTGCGTGGTGGGGCCGGCAGCGTGGGGCGTGTCAGCTTGTGCCTCGACCATGCGGGGCCCGCCGCGCACAAAAGGGTGCAGGGATCCCCACCGCACGCAAGCTGCGTGCTCTTGGACATAGCCGGCGCTTACCGTGCCCTCGTAGCCGCAGAGCACATCGTCCACGAGTGGGCGGACCTTCTCGAAGACGTCGCGCTGCGTTGAGTAGTCTGAGAAGACCGCATCGAAGTTGTACACGGTCCGCTGCTGGCGCGCCGTGGTGCCTCCAGTCGTCTTGATCAGTGTCACCTCGTTCTTCTCGCTCGACGCGCTGAGGACCGGGAGGGTATTGTGCTTGAGCTCGCGCTCATTGAGCGGTCGCACGCGGACGGCCACTTGGATGCTCGCGGAGTCGGACATGGTTCGCTATGTCACGCTACACTTTCCGTTTGAACGAGGCGAGTTTTTGCGGTGCAGCCGTGTTTTCTTGTCTTCCCACAGCCCGACGGACGCAGAAGTGCTCCACAGCTCGAGAGTTACATGCACATGTATGAGGGGGTTTCAAATTGCAACTTCACGATCTTCGCTACGCGACTTTCGTCCGGCATCCGCGGCAGACGCACCGGCTTCGTCTGCGACGGGTGGGAAGGCCAAAGGGATGTCCAGCTCACACGACGTCTACGTGACGCCACCGCTCGGGCCGGAGCCCTCCTCCGTCAATGCCGCTCTCATCGGGCTGCACCCGCTCCCGTCGCCTGCGCTCAAGGCTCGCGCGTCTTCGATGTTGCCTGTGCCCAAGTCTTGCTTCGTGACCGGCCAGAGCGCGCGCAGCAAGACGGCGTCGCGGCTCGCCCCGGACCGCTGGTCCGAGCTCAGCGACGATGTGTATCACCTCGTCGCCGACCACGTGCCCACGCGGGACCTGCCGTTCCTTGCCCGCTCGAGCAAGCGCTGGCAGCACATGGTGGACCAGGCCTGGCCCGCGATCTGCGCGCGAAGGTGGCCGACACTTCGATCGCCTCTCACGATCCCAGAGAGCGTCCTGTGGGCCGTCGCAACGCGCGGTGACGAGGACGCGGCCATCAAGCGCTTCTTGCAAGTTCTGGCGGAGCTGCACCGGGAGTGGCCCGACGCCGTGAGTGTCAACTGCGATGACGCCGGCGGCATCAACAACCGTCTATGCGAGCTGCGAGGCAAGACGTCCTTGCAGCTTCCGGCGGACGCCGCCCTCTTTTGGCTCCTCGGCGCGAGCCTCGAGGGCTCCTCGCCCGTCGCCACCACCTCGGGCGACTTTGGGCCCGAGTACGAGGAGACGACGCCGCGTGAGCCGTGGCGCGTGGCTCTTGCGTGGGAACCGCTCGGGATGCTCGTCGACGAGCCGGCGGTGGACGCCGCCGCAGGCACCCCGCAGGCCGGCGATGCGCAGCCCCTGACGCCGGTAGAGGCCTTCCAAGAGGCGGTCATTCAGATGGCGAACACGGCCGATGCGGCGGCGGCGGTGGACGGTACGGTACACGAGGACGCCGTGGCAGAGGATGCGGCTGCCGTGGAAGGGACCGCATCGCAAGACCACAGCGAGACCGCATCGCCACGAGCGCCGGCGCGGGTGCCAGCACCCGCGCCGCCGCTGTACGAGCTGCAGAGCCTGGAGATGCTCAACGAGTTCTGGGAGGCACAGGTAGAGGACGTCATAGCGACCAACCCGGCGCTCAACCCGGCGCTCGATGCGCTCAGGGAGCAGCGCGGCGCCCACTTGCTGCAGATGGCTAACCTGGTGACCGACAAGATGGCGGGCACGTGCTCGATGCTCTTCGTCGACTGTAGGCCGCGTGCCACAAGCGTACGCAACGCGGCCGCGCCTGCCGAGGCCGGTTCCTCGGGGTCGAGCTCGGAGTCCTCCGAGGGTAAGCCCTCCGGAGCGTGGATGGTGGTCCTGTCCGGCGACGAGGACGAAGGCGACTACCGCTTCGAGTGCAACGTCAACGGCGAGCCTCTGAGCCTGACGATGCTCCTCGAGCTCATGGTCGGTGCGCTACGCTCGCGCCCCGACTGCCGCGGGCTGCGCTGGCAGGAGGCATGGCGGCGGGTCGATTTATACGAGTACATCTGCGGCGCACTCGATGCGCCCGAGGACGACGGCATGAGCAGCATCATGGACGATGGCGAGGGCGACTTTGACTTTGTGCACGCGGAGGATGACGAGGAGGGCGAAGAGGGCGACGACCTAGCCAGCAACGAGGACGATTATGGTAGCGAGGACGAAGACAGCTATCCTGCCTCAATGCTCGCAGACGCGGACGATCTCGCGGACGATCCCGCCCTCGATGGGTATGATCCGGCCGGTCAGCCTGAGAGCGCTTCTGGCGATGCGATCTGATCAAATTGTGCGCGGCGGGGGTGGCCCCAGCCGCCGGGCCCTACACACAAAGCTAGTTGATCGAGCTCGGGTTAATCGGCATGCTGTCACTCGCGAGAAGAGACTACGCGTAGCGTTCATCAGACAACATCGAAAACTCACGTGGTACTGGGTAAAGGTTGTCTCGAGGGACGGAGGATGCGGGTGCATGACTGTGCAAGGGCGCAACGCCAACGGCGCATTCGCACGGGCCGGTTTTGTTACGAATCTATTCACTGTTCTGGATGTCAGTGATGACAGCCGTCGCCAGAATTCCAAAGACAGCCTCGCCGGGAATCCCCTTTTTGATGCACATGCGATACTTGACAGGGGCCAATGGCATTTCCGAGTAAAGGAACCTCTCTGTGTTAGCCACCTTGTCCGTCCTCCTGTCGCCATCGATCGATTCGATCTTGAATGTCCGGCCCCACAGCCAGCCCTTGCTAGAGTGCAAGACGTATTGGCCGGCGCCCATTATTGTAGTATACGGCTCCCAGAGCCCGACGGTGTCGCGGTTCACGCTACCAATCTCCAACGAGGCCACCCGTACACCCCACTTAGCGTGCAGAGGATCGAGAAGGTTGCTTCGGACGAGTTCGGCTGATCCAGGCATGCCTTCGACAACGCCTCTGGCAGTTGCGACAGCTTGCAGCCGCCAGTGCGATGGGCGCTCGAAGGATACGATTTCGCTGCCATCGCTGGTGCTTGCGCTGTAAGTGTGCCCAAAGAGTCCTGTGATGTAGCCACGGTTCACAAAGTAGAGCGTTGAATCGTGGTGGTCACACGACGATCGCAGAATGTCCCACGCACCTGGGATGACCACAAAGATGACCAAAAACACGGGCACCGCGATACGCAGATTGATAGGAGGCGCCGCTTCGCCGGTCTCGATCACCATGATGGAAGGTGAAGAAGTAAATAGCTTGAGAAAGGGTCAGTTGAATCGACACACAAGGTACCGACCAGCCACTACCACACGAAACACAGGACAGACGGGCGCTGTCACCGCGGTCGCGTCGCTCGGTGGACTAACACACCGGCGAGGATTTTCAAGGATCCGGCCCCCACCCCCCGTCCCAGCCACACTACATCTTGCACTACATCTATCGGCCCCCGTGCCGGTAGTTCGTATAACTGGCCTCCCCGTTCATGTTAATACACACAACACGTACAACAACACGTTCACAGCGGTAGACAGTTGAAACAGGCCCCTCTCGGCCAGACGACAGTGCCGTAGCACCGGTTGTCGCGTCTGTCGTGTTAACGTTCACGTGCCCCAATCTCAAAACCACACACACTAGGGACCCGGAATGACGAAGTGGGCGAAAGGGCGACGTGCCCTCCAGTCTCACTCAGATCCACACCCGCACCCCTCAGCCCCTCAGCCCCCCCAAAACCTGCGAAGCCCTGGTGGTAGAAAACCAAACACGCACGCAAGCACGCAAGCACAAAAGCACCCCGCTTGGCGATTCGGCGAAGGAAGTGGCGTCTGGTACATGTACAAACGGTGTCCATTTGTGCGTGCGCAATCTCCACCAGCCAACCAACTGTTGCCCTATGCGGCGTGGGCGAAGAATGCGAATCAGATCCTAAAGCGCAGCAGTTGGTCGTCGCAGCCGAGGACTTCGTCGCACGCGCCATCCAGATGTAGCCCCAGAGCTAGGGCTTCGGCGAGAACTGGGGCGACCTCCGGTATGCGCTCGACGCGTGCGATCAGCAGCACGGATGAAGACCTGAAGCTGAACGAGGAGATTTCGTCCGTGGGCTGGCACACCAGTGTCATCTCGGGCTCATGGTAGGCCCTCTTGAGAGCGAGCCTGTCGGAGTCAGACAATGACGCGAGCAGATCAAGCGCTTGGAACGATCGCCTAAGCATCTCAGCGACTCCCAGAAATCCCACGTCGAGACCAATCCGGGACGCGATGGATAGGCAGCGTTCCACAAACTCGGGACTGCCCACTTGCATCACGACCGAAGTCGCACGAAACGAGAACCCATGTTCCTGCGCCGCAATCGCCCGCATAACCTTCTGTTGCCAGGCACGCTTCTCAGCACGGGCAGCATCGCGCCACGCCTTGCATACGCAAGCCATGTGCACGATGTCGGCCAGTGATGGCATAGCATTGATGAGGGGCTCCAAGACGCCGAGCTGCAGCAAACTTGAGCGACGAGCTATGTGGCAGTCAACGATGCAAGTCACTTTCAAAGTTGTCGTTGGCACCAGATGTAACTGGGTTGCAAGCAGCCGTGACCCCGACCGCGCTGGCTGCCGTGGCGCCGCGGCAGTGAATCGCGGCGTTGAGCTCGCTGCCCAAGCACTCGGTCGTAGACCGCCTCTCTTCATTCAGATGCAGACGTGCTTGCGTTGACTGGCAGAAGTGCGGGTGTCAGTCTTCGGTCACTACACACACGCGCTGTGTTGAACAGATTTTCGCTTCCATCGCGGAACACGGGTCACATCTTTTTCGCTCCTTTTTTCTGCCGTGTGACGCCCAAAGTTACACGGCTGTGAACCCAACGTGAAAGGGCCAGATTACAGGACGGTATCCATCATGGAACCAGACAGGGGGGATGCGGGAGAACCCATTGGGGGGTCTCTCCGCCGTTTATTTGTACGCCTGCGGTTTCAATTCAAAGCGCCGTCGTGTGCATAGGCGCCATGCGCGCCGCGAAGCTGATCGACGACAGCCAAAGCCATCCCTTCGCCGCGCAGTCCAGCTGCAGTGCTGGTGCCCTTCGCATCGACCGTCTCGTGCCTTACGGTGGACCGCACCATGGTGGCACTGAGGTCATGGTGCGCCTGTCGGGCGGCACCGGCTTTATTGACCTGGGCGATGCCAAATGCGCCTTCGGTGGGACTGCTGTGCCTGCACAAGGCCTCAACAGCTCAGTGTTGCGCTGCACATCACCCGCAGTCGAGCTTGCAGACGAGGAGTTGCTGGGTGCATTGCCCGCCCGCAGCACCAGTGTGAACGGACCTACGCTTCGTGCAGTGCCACTTGAGATATCCTTGGATGGTGTGGCATTCACTTCGAGTCAAAGGCTATTCACATTCTTCGACTCCAGGTTGTTTGCAAGAATAACGGCCATCGAACCCAATATTGGCCCACGATTCGGAGGCACCTTGGTCCATGTGACAGCCAGAGGGCTGGTGCCCTTTGGCACCGATCGAGCCGATGCGCCCTTGGGGTTAGCATGCATCTTTGGCGGCGTTGATTGGGTTGCTGCCAACCCAGCAGGAAGCCTCGACTACTTACACTGCCGATCGCCGTTGGAGTCAACGGTCACGGTCCTCGTGCTCATCCTCTCCGGCGACGTGTCCGACTACACGCGGGAGGTGCGGGACCATCTAACGGTTCTCTTCGCCACGGTGGCGGGCGTGCTGCCATCGCAGGTGATGATTGACATCCAGGCGGCCTCTGTCAGGCTCCGCGTCGAGATTCGAACCCCGCGGTACCCGGCCAGCGCGGGCAGCACCGTACTCGCCCGCCTGCAGCAGGCTGGGTCGAGCTCGCCTGCGGCTCTGACCGCTCTGATGAGATCTGTCCCTGCCCTCTCTTCGATCGCTGTCCAATCAATCGACTCTGTCCCAACTCAATTAATTGAGGCATCCTCTGTTGCATGGCCTGCGCCGCCACCGCCGCCACCATCCACCACCACCTTCGCCACCACCTCCATCGCCG
>JWZX01001200.1:0-13298 GCA_001275005.1 Chrysochromulina tobinii
CGATCTGGTTCCATGATGGAGACCGTCCCTGTGACCTGGCACCTTCACGTTGAGTTCACAGCTGCGTAACTTTGGGCGTCACGCAGCACTCAATGTCAAAAATTTCGACTGTACCCAATACATTGTACTTGTAGTTACGCTGCCATCGATGTACGCTGCGTACATTGTATGCGGTATGGCGTACCGCACATGAAATGGCACCGTATCATTGGCATGTCCGTCAAACGCTGTGCCTTTCGGGTAACGTACCAATACAGCCACAATTATATTTGAAATATTTTTCAATGCCGCGATTCGTTGATTGGTTCATCGACGGTCGGTCAGATTTCTTAATGGATAATGCGACGTTCAGAGTTCGATTGCGCGACTCCCAAGGTACGTGTACACAACAACAAAACTTGATTCGTAACCAAGTTCGTTACTAGGTCTGGGGTTGGTAACGAACTACTAACCTCACTACCAACCCCTGACGTTGGTAGTGAACTACTAACGTTGGTAGTGTCGTCGGCTTTTTGGTGGTTTGATCACAGTAGATTACAGTACTATCCACACTACACAGTATTCACACTATGAGCTCATTCACGGGGGCTGCTGGCTTCCAGGAGATACACTCCGCGCCGCGCTCTCTCGCTGATCTCATGCTGCGCGAGCCCGCCAGGCCGCAAACGCCTCACAGTGTTGCACATGCTCGAGAGGCTCCCACGTGTTGTCATCCGCGCTCCACCCTTCCCACTTGACAAGGAATTCCGTTTTCTTTCCTTTGATGCGCTCGTCCACGATGCACTCGACGTCATACGCATCCGCGTCGCTGCTCTCGTCGCTGCTCTCGTCGTTGCTCTCCTCCATGATCTCATCGTCGCTGCTCTCGTCGCCCAGGGCGTAATGTTCATCGAACAAGCCCGTCTTCTTGGTCTTCTTGGCTGCACCTGTTGGCCTCTTGGCTGCCACCGGGGGCTCCTTCGGTGGCTCCTTCGTCACGTACTTCGCCTTGAGCCAGCCGGACTTGAAGTTGAAGACGGAAATCTTCAACCAGTGCTCGTCGACGAGGGTGACGTCATCGGCTTGATACAGCGTCTTCTCCTCGATAATCTCCACCCTTGCACCCTTATCAACGCACAGGGCGTAATCGTTCTCGACGTCAATGTAGATGATGTTCGCTTCCTGACCTGATGGCTCGGGCGCGGACCGCAATCCGATCGATTCGGTCAGTGAGGTGATGACGCCGAAGGACTTTGCTGCTGGCTCCAGAGGCCTCTTCGCAGCGGCGGCCTTTGGTGCTTTCGCAGCGGCGGCCCTTGCTGATTTGGCGAGCGTTTTTGCAGCAGGAACGCGCCCCTTTTTTGCGCGCTGCGTCCCTGCTGGTGGAACGATGGGCGGCATAACCTCGTCGCCCAAGCATGGTGGGCGCGGCGGCAGCACGTTGCTTGCCACAGTAGCTGCGTCACGCAGGATCTGAAGGTTAGCAGCTTTTGTTGTTGGAGACAGCTTGCGCATCGCAATAGAAGGCGCAACCTGTGGCTTTGCTTGCAAAGCGCCAGCCAGCACGAGCTTGTTGGGGGCAGGCGGCTCCGCGCGAGGCGCGGAAGGCTGCGTCGTCGGGATCACGTTCTCCTTGGTGTTCACGAAGTACTTGGGCTCCTGTGCGACAGTTGTGACCGAGCCCAGAAAGAGTTTGTCGAGCGAGCCGTCGCGAGCTGTACCGTCAATGTCGGCCTGGTCAACCACGTGTTGGAGGCTCTTCGAATAGATCGTCTGTGAGGAGGCAGCACAGATGTACAGTCAGTAAATATGTGCAAAAAGGCGGAGTGAGCAGGATCTGCGAGCGTACCGAAGCGCTGCTCCGACGGCCCATTGCCGCGCGACCCTTGAGGATTTTTTTCCAATCGCCACTAAACGCGGGCTTGCCGAGGTACTTCAACTTCAGCAGCTTGGCGTACCTCTTCTCCACTTCCTTGTCGCCAGAGACGTAGTTGTCGGCGAGTGCACGCTGCAGGAACACGTGCTTCGAGATCTGCTTGGTGTCGTTCGCCGATAGGTCGTTGACGAACGGGTTCTCTGTCTCGTACTCCATGGTGTCAAGCACACCGGGAAGCTGGATCGCGTCCAGTGTGCCTTCAAGCTTGAGCTTCTCGCCGAGCTTGATGTTGTCCTTGGGCGCGTACGAAGGCGCCCTGACACCGCCAGCGCTGCTGAGCACCAGAGCAGCAGACACGGGCGCACCTGGAGCAATGGTGGTGAACTGATGCTGGAGAAGGTGTTGGATTGAACGCATCCAACCAAGACGACCTTCCGGATGCGTCTCCGACTGAGTTGCCTTGACGACCACGTTCTGGATCATTGCGACTGTGACCCATGGTTGCCTCAAGCAGCCCACCGTGATCAACCCGAACTCGGACGCGAGTGATTCGTGGATTTGTCTTGCCTCATCCATGAAGCCCATCTGTTTTCCGACGACTTCATTCCAGAAGGACGCGCTCATATCGTCGTCGCTGAACTTCTTGAAGGCGACGAGCGCCATCGAGACAGCCGGCAGCCCACGACACTTGAACGACGAGCGGCATTGTCAGCTCACCAGATGAGATTTGAATGAAAGGCAGTCTCTCCAAATATTTGAAAACACGAGCTGTGAAACCCAGAAACCCCAATAGTTTCGACCTCATTACAGCCTTATGAGTGGCCTCAGTACTATTTATACAGTTTCGTTGGTCTGCTATTTTTATTTGTCAATCAGTCAGTTTCTGATTTGAAAACTCGAGCTCTGAAACCCAGTCTCGCCCCAATAATTTGGATCTGAACGCGTCGATGCGCTGTGGAGGTTGCGAGCGGCAGATCAAGAGCTTGGCGGCACACCTGCGAGAGAACACTCCCTGCCGCAGCTTTTACGAGGACGATGACTCTGACGAGGACATATCGAAGTCGGTGCCGATCGATGATAGTGACGATGAAGTGACCAAGTCGATCATAGAAGATGGGCACACATCAACGAGAGTGCAGATGGTTGCCGCAGACCTGGCAGACCTCCGCTTCGAGCATGGCCTCAACCAGGAGGGCATCGTTGCGCTTCAATCGTCGGTGCGCCGGTGGATGAAGGACGTCGCAAACGATGTTGCCAGGGAGCTCGAAGCTCTCGTGTCTTCGGGTTTGTTGGCGACCGAGCGCGCGCAGAGAGTGGCCGACAAGGTGGGCGTGGACATCTTCGCTTCGCTTTCGACCGCCCATCAGGAGCTCATGCAAATGAAGAAAGGCACGCGCTATCTCGAACCGCGGATCACCACGATTGGCAGCGAGACCGTTGCTTCGTTCGACCTCGGCGAACTGTACGCTCGGCACCTGCAAACTGACGAGAGCTTTCGGAAGCTCGTTGTTCGCAAGTCGGACGCCTGGAAAACAGGAGACAAGTGGCGGACGCAGCCCACGACTCTCGCTGACATTGAGGACGGGGTCGCGATGCGTTTTCATCCTCATCTCTTGCGGCCTGCAACATCCGACGAGGCCATCGACCTTCGCATCGCTATTAATGTTAACGCTGACGATATCGAGGTGCGTCCGGCGGAGACACGTGATTGTTGCCCGCCGCTGCCCTCATCCTAATCTCGTGCTCTGCAGGTAGCTAACCCCCTTGGCACTGCCCGAGGAGAGCATAAAGAATGTGGCGTGCAAATCGCAACGTGCAACCTACCGGCGACTGAGAGATTCAAGATGGAGAACATCTTCTTGCACACTCTCGCAAAGGCTAAGCTGTACAAGAAGGTAGGCATGTCGAGAGTCCTGTGCGGCGTGGACCAAGCAACGGGCAAGGTTCACACGGACGAGCCGAATCTCGCCAGAGACCTTCGCGAGCTTAGCACGGTTGGCAGGCTAATCGAGATCCCCGACGATGTTCATGGCGGGTCAACAACAGTACGGCTGAAAGTCTACCATATCGTGTCTTCGTGTGACTATCTGGGTGCCATGTCGTTGCTCCCAAACGCCGAGTCTCCCGGGTCGCACTTCTTCTGCCGTACGTGCTACGTGGATGCCTCTGACGCTGACTGCCACCGCCCCTTCTCATTTACCATTTATGCGGACTCAGCAGGCGGGTAAGCGCAAGATTCCGGAGCGCAACTGGCCCGAGCTCAAGGAGGTGATTGCAAAGCTGCGCAAAGGCGAGGGCGACAGCAAGAAGATCATGCACGACCACGGTCTCAACAAGCTGTTCTTTGCGCTCGATCCTGATTACATCCCGCACGTGGACCCAACCACAATCGCACCGATCGACCTGCTTCACCTCTTCCCAGATGGCCTGCTGCGGTCTGAGCTCGCGTGGATGCTGTTCATCTTCATGAAGATGGGCCTCAAGACCGACGCCATCAACACGCGTGTGCGTGCGTATAGCAGGCAGAGCCCAACATTCCCCAAGGACGTGCGCATCCCGGCCTTCAAGGACAAGTTGTCGAAAGGGATCAAAGGCGGCATACCTGACTCCTCCTCGACCGTCAACATGACAGGCTCGCAATGCATGCACTTTTCAGTGCACAGGTGAGCGCAATAGCATGTTGCCCCGCTCACACTGCAAACTGACGGTCGCAATGCACCCTGCTCCTCTCGCAGCGCGCAGATCCTGCAACCCATCCTGACAGCGCAGATGATGGCGCACCCGGCCTGGGCAAGCTGGCTCAAGCTGGTGGAACTTTTTGCGTACACCCTGCAATCGGAGCTGCAGGTCAACGACATCAAGGTCATCGACACCCTCCAGCTGCAACACTCGTCGCTTTTTGATGCGGTCCCCGAGTACAATGGCCTGAAGCGACCCAAGCACCACTTCTGTACTCATCTAGCTGATGATATCTACAGGTACGGGCCACCGCGCGGCTTTTGGTGCTTTGGGTTCGAGGGCTTCAATAGGATAATCAAGAGAGGAGCACGCATGAGTAACTGGAAGAACACTACTGTCAGTATCATGCAGTATTGGTCAGCGCGGTCCGCACGCGCATTGATGCGTATGTGCGGCGGATGAGCTCGATACACGATAGTGTGAATGGTGTACCGTGAATACTGTAATCTACTGTAATCACCACAAAAGGCCGACGACACTACCAACGTTAGTAGTTCACTACCAACGTCAGGGGTTGGTAGTGAGGTTAGTAGTTCGTTACCAACCCCAGACCTAGTAACGAACTTGGTTACGAATCAAGTTTTGTTGTTGTGTAGCACACGCTGCCTGGTGGCATTTTTTACTTACTTACTTACTACAAGGTGCGACATGCGAGGACGACCTACACAAACTCGCCCCGGCTCATACGAAAGTTGGTATGGCCTCGACGCAAACAAAGTTCTTGCCGCACTCCTCGACGAGGACGCCTGAAGCCTTGCCGGGGGTCACTTCTATCGAGACCTCCATCATGGTCATCGGCGGGAAGAGCCACTCCTTCTCATCCTCGAACTGCGAGAGCAGGCTGATGTCCGCGCCTCGATGGTAGCCTGCATCCGTCTCCGGCCCGCATTTGAGGCACCACAGTAGGTTGGGCGCGCCGTTGCCAGCCATGTAGTGCAGCGCCGTCTCGCGTTCGGCAGAGGTGGACATGAAGGCCGTCTCCGTGGCGATGATGGTGCCGATCTCGTCTGCCAGCCAAAACGTCTTGGGAAGCTCGCCACGTGCTCCGCGCCAGAGATGTGTGCATGCCTCCTCGGGTGTCGACACAGCGCTCAGCTTGCGAATCCCATTGATGACGTGGCGCGTGGTGGCCACGAACGTGAGGCTCGCATGGCGCGCGAGCTGCTCACGGAACTGGCCATCCAATTTGCTCACGTTGCGCAAGAAGGCGTTGATGGGCTGGAAAGCCGGGCCGGAGTACAGCCGGATAGCGAGCACCTCGTCGAGTGTTAGGAATGCATGCTCGTCTTCCAGGAAGGTTCCGTGACCTTTCTGCCTCCGATTGAGGATGAATTCGTTCACGCGCTCTTGGAACTCAGCGGGCATGCATCCCCCATTGCGTGCGTCGCGTGTGCCTGGCGTGCAATCGTCCAAGGGCAGCGCCGGACCGCACACGTACTGGAACTCGTCACGCGCACAGTAGTGTCGCCCCTTCCAATCTTTCCATTCCAGGTCGCGATCCCACTCTAGCGCCATCGTGAGCACCGGGCGCGCGAGCACGTCGTCGAGGCCGCTGACAAACTCTTTGCGGCACGCGTAGCTCAGTGTGACCAGGTCGGCGACTCCACACAGCTTCGCTCCAATCGAGAATTCCTCACCATCGGCCACCTCTGCATCGGCGTCATCGCTGCACGCGGCACCATTAGGCTTCCTATACGTCGCGGTGAAGACGAGCAGCCGTTGACGCGGGAAGACGCCTGGCACGGGAGACTCCCAACCGCCGGCCGGCACCACCTGCTTGAGACGAAACAGGCAATTGGGCGGGAACACGCCGCTCTCTTTGCTCGTCATCACCGGCGAGTGGCACCCAAACTCGTCGTCCTCGGCCGTCTCGAAGCACACCACGTCCGACTCCTGCATCGTATACACGTACCCTCCGTCGCTCCCTTTCGAGCGCACGACGAAGCCGCCCTCGCCGAACACATCCCTCGAAGCGCTGCACGTGCCAGTGACGAGCGAAGAGCCACTCAGCCCACGAAAGCCCGTCGCGTCGCCCCTCTCCACGGACGCGTCGGCCCAACGAGGATCGCGGTCGGCTAGGGAATCGAAGCCCTTTCGGTACCAGTACAAACGCGGAGGCAGCGGATAGCCCTCTTGACGCTGAGTGGAGCGCTGCGCGTGAATGACGTTGAAGAGCGCGTGCGTCGATGCCGAGTAGCTTGGGTCATGAGAAGCGAGTGCTGTCGATAAGATGCCGTTCACAGCCGGGTTCGAAAGTACGCGGAAACACTCGGCACGCTTCCCTGGCCATCCGATGGCGGTCGCGCGCTTGATGGCGTCCGAGAGCGAATCGATCATCCAATCGAGGTCCTGGTGCTTACGCACGTACTCCTCGTTGGCCTGGTCGTGTTTGCCAGCGCGCCTATTCGATGCGACCTTCATGCTGACCCACTCGTCTCTCCATGTGCGACCTTCTGGCGCCGGGCCGATCTGGTCCTCGAGTGTTTTGAGATGACCGGCACGCGATGTTGGCGCCTCCTGCGGTACAAGCGTCTCGAGAGCCTGCTGAGAGCGCTTCAGCTCTTGCTGAAGCGTCAAGATGGATTGTCGGACGAGAGCCACAGCCGCATCTCCGCTTCCTGGGTCATCCTTGATGAGTTGGCCGGCTCGCAGGATGTAGATTGCGTGTTCAGATGAGGTGCGGCACCTCGAAAGGGCGACACCCATGATGCGCTTGCGCAACTGCTCGAGGGCGTAGGCGAGGGCGGCGGCGGCGAGGGCGGCGGTGGTGAGGGAGAGGGCTTGGCGCATTGGAGAACTTCTGTACATGAAGTTTTGCTACCACAATGCAAACAAGTTTCGGGCGGCGCTGCGCTGCTGGTGGTCTGTTCGCGCAGAGAACAGTGTGGAACTGCCTGTGGAAACACTTTTGACGCGAGGGGGACCTTCGTTTTTGCACGCGACGCGAGGCCAATGGAAATAGTTGAGCGCCCTCCTGCAGCCTCCGGCGGCTGCTGCCTTGCCGTCGCCCTCGGTGGAGGCTCCGACTGCATCGGCGCGCTCGCGCTCGCCAGGGCGCTTGGATACGAGGACGTCGTGCTCGTGATGCCCAGTGGCGGCAAGTCAGGAGGAAGCCAAGTGGTGTGCGAGCCGGTGAGTGCGGCGGAGGCTCCGGCGTTGCCTCCGGGCGGCGACTTCTACTCCAACGACACCATGCTCGCCTACCTCCTCTCGCTGCCGATCGGCCTCCGGCCGACGGTCGCAAAGTTCCTCGTCCAGCCCAAGGACGCGGCAGGCGCCAAGAGTTTCTCGCTAGCATCGCTCAATGCGACAACAGACGCGCTGCTCGCGCTCGCACGCACGCATCAGTGCACGGCCATTGCCGGGCTCGACTTTGGCGGGGATGTGGTCCTTCCTGAACCGCTCCTCGACGACTTCAAGCGGCGGTTAGAGCAGCAGCCGCAGCCGCTGTCGCAGCCGAACATGGATCAGAGTGCCAGAATAGCCAGCGACGATGCAGCCGACAGAGCAGTGGTTCCGTCGGCTGCCGAACGAGTCGGTGCGGTGGCTGGGCGCGGCGTTAAGCGCGCGGCGGAGGACGAACCGGAGGGCGGGGCCCCCTCGGCACGCGCCCGCGAGGACGACCCCGTGAGCGCAGACCCCGTGAGCACAGATCAAGAGTCCTTGATCAAGCAGCGCGACACTCTCAATCTCCACGCGGTCGGGGCGGTGGCGCGAAAGCTCGGGGTGCCCGCGACGCTCGTCGCTTCAGCGCCAGGCGTGGATGCCGCTGCGGTTGCGCCCGAGTACGCACGGCGTCTGGGCGGACCCGGCGGCGCGACAGTCCCCGTCTTCGCCATGGGCGCGGATGAGGCGAACCCGTGTTCCCTCGCGCCTGTGCCAGGGCCCGCTCCGCCGTGCTCGCTGCCAGAGCTGCCTGAGGCGCTCACGAGAGCGCGGATGCCCGCACCCGTCGAGGCCGCCTTCGTGCACGAGCTGCGACGGCTCGCCGAGCGCATCGCCTACGACGCGCGCGCTCAACTGCAGCTGCAGCGCGAGCATGCGTACAAGACGTATTCGCTCGTGGCCGCGTGCGCCGCGAAGCTCGAGGCGTCAGGCGCCTTGCCGGGCGCGCTCGTGAAAGACGCGCCAAGCAGCGCGAGCGATGTCGAAGACTTCTTCGTACTTGGCGCGTTCAGGCCTTCGGAAAAGGCGCGCGCGCACATGCATGCATCCACCGTGCTCGGGCTCTTCGACGTCGCCGGATGGGTATGGGAGTGGGGCGGGCCGCTTGGATCGTGACCCATAGTGAACTGTGACTGCTCCAGGACGATTTCCTGCCATGCTCCATGGTGCCCGTGGTGCCAATGGTGCCTAACAAAATCGAACGGCATCGTATTACGCCTAGCATTGCCAATTGCACGCACACGCGGCATTCGGTTGTCGACACATTCACGCCCGATCGACCCCGCACCAAAATGCCCACTCGAGACTAAAAAACCTTAAATAACACGGGTCCTTAAATAACACGGGTCCGCCCCGAGTCCACCTTAAATAACACGGGTCCGCACATGACCACAATCTTAGTTTACTGCATACGCATACGGATACGGATCCGAGTCTTGCGCAACCCGTTTCTGGCGCGTTTGCCGTTTCCCACCAGCATCTTTTCAACCATCTTTTTACATCACTGCGGGCGTGTGTGACTCGATTGCCGCCGCGCGTGACGCCCTTTAAAGCGAAACAGTATCGGTAACGCGGGGGCTGTCCCGTGTCCAGGGTCTTGTGAAAGGTAGACGCTAGACCATTCACCATATGCATATCCAGCTATGACGAGAATCATAATCATCCTGATCCTCCGACGTTTTAAATTAAACGACGTGTTCGATGACGATGCGAACCTCAAACCTGAAAAACATAGATGTCATGGATTCTAGAGCTTAACTGATTGAGTTCGAACGTACAATGAAGCGTTAAATTGTCCCTAATGTTCCACCGCATCAAAACTCCATCGTCTGCCAGCCGCCAGCCGCCGCGACGAAGAAGTTGTTGAGCTCCTTGGTGAGGGCACGCGAGATACGCGCGGCCGGGTAGGCGCCCTGGAGGAGGGCGAGGTGCGAACGCACCTGCTCCTTGCGCACGGCGCGCCGTACCTCGCCGTGTGGCGGCCCGGGGTTCCGTGGCGTGGTCCCATCCTCGCCAAAGAGGGCGAGCAGCGCCGCAGCGGCCACGGTGGCCGATCGATCGTCCCCACGCTCACAGCAGATGAGCACCCTGCGCCCTGCGGCCAGGTGGCCGTACGTGAAGCGCAGCGCAGCGGGCAAGACGGCGCGCTGCCACCAGTCCTTGCTCGGCTGTGCGCGCTTGCTGCGCCCCCGGCTCTCGTCCTCTACTGGGACGTGTAAGAGGCGATAGGGGATCGTCGTTGCCGGCGACGGCGCTTCTGTCGCCGCCCCCTGCTCCGTCGCCGCTGCCGCCGCCGCCGTCGTGGCGTGGGGCGCGTCCTTGTGGTTGGGTGCCTCGGCCTGCGTGGCCTGTGAACAGTCCGTCAGACAGACAGTTTCGTGGTTGGGTGCCTCGGCCTGCGTGGCCGCCCCGAGCGCGCCGTTCGCCCAGGACGGCGCTCCGATCGAGCCGCCCACGTCGAGGATCGCGTCCGCATGGTGCCATACGTCGGGTAGACACGCGGCCGCGCGAGGGCCAAGAAGGAGGCCGCTACCCCACAGAGACACCGCCACTGCCGGGGCTGTACCGCTCGCGTCGGCGCCGCTGTTGCCAGCCGTCGCCGCCTCCGCCGCCTCCGCCGCCTCCACCGCCTCCGCCGCCCCCATCGACGCACTCTTCGCTGCCGCTGCCACCTCGCTGCGGTCCGCACCGTGCTCTACATCTGCCGGGGCGGCCGCGGAGGTCAGCTCGCTGATAATGACGCGCTCGCCCCTCTGTGCGGCGCAGAGGGCGTCGCTGAGGGCGGCCTCGGCCGCCTCGGGCGAGCGCGCGGCGAGGGCAAGGATGGGCACCCGCCACTGCCACCACAGCTCCGGCGTCACGCCGCGTGCCCAGTTCTCATCATCGTCGCCCGCGCCCTGCACATACGTCCACGACGCCCGCTCACGCGCCGCCTCAGCTGAGCATGCCTCCGAGGCACACACGCAGTGCACCCACGCAAACGGCCCACCTCCCTCCACCGCCGCCGCCTGCACGGCAAGGGCCTCCGCTGCGTATGCGTCCACCGCGAGCGCTGCCGCCGTCGCGCCCCCCGCCGCTGCGGCCGCACGCCGAACGCGCTGCCCGTCGACGGGCGCGCAGAGCCAGCTCGGCCGGAGTGGAAGGCGCATCGCGGAGCGTAGCTTGGTGAGCACCGGGGCGAGCGCGGGGCGGCGCAGGCTCGCGACCCATCCAGCCAGCCGCGCTTCGATCTGTGCCGCCTCGCTCGCCGGCACCCACGGCGGAAGGTGCAATGACGTATCCCACCTAGACGCGTCACCATGGCGCAAAGCCGCTGCTGCCGATGCTGCCGTTTCGTGCGCATCTGCCGCCTCGGCCGCCGTCTCGCCCGCCGCCGCCTCGCCCGTCGCCGCCGCCTCGCCCGTCGCCGCCGCCTGAGCTGCCGCCGCCTGGCGCTGTGCGTTGGCCCGCGCGTCGGCCTTGGCCTCGGCGGCGATGGCGCGGTTGAGCACGCAGCACCAGATCGGGATGGTCTTGGTGAGGGCGTCCGGGAACCGCTTGCCACTGCGCGTCGAGTCGACGATGATGACTTGTCCCTGCGCCCCAGCGGCAAGGGCGGCTTGCAAGTTGAGACGGGTGAGAGAGAAGCCCCAAGTGCCACAGTGGCCGTCGGTGGACTTGAAGTAGCAATGGCCCGCAGCGAGGGTCGGCGGCACGTACCACGCGCCACAGCGCAGGTTGCAAAACATTAGAGGGGCGCCGAGGGCCGCGTGTGCGAGGCGGACGAAGGCGGCGTCGTGCTCGATCGAGCGCAGGTGCGAGAGACGGTCCGCCCGCCGCTGCTTATGGAGGGCACGCAAGACACTCCCTACCGTCGGCACGCCTTCCCACGCCAGGTGCCACGGTAGCGACGAAGGCAATGCCTCGAGCTCCTCGGAGATGCCTCGCGAAACTCGGGCTGCGTCGTCGCTCTCGTCGTCGCTCTCGTCGTCGCTCTCGTCGTCACGCGGGCGGTGGGAGGCGTGCGGGCGGTGGAGGCGCTGGGCAACTGGAGGCTCGCTCGTTGACGCGCTCGGCATGTGAAGGCCGAGCGGGGAGAGCGTCTCCAGTGGCCGCCTCAAACTTTTCCCCCCAGGGACACTCGGCAGCGTCGATGCTTCTTCAGATTGTTCGGTTGACGTTGCCGGGGCACGAGGCCTCTGGCGGATCTTCACCGTGAAGGACCGTGATCGTGATGAGCTCTGTGGGGAAAAGAGGAGTGTCATCTGCAGCTAGCGACTCGGCAAGAAGGCTCTCGCGGCGCGAATCGCGATGTTCGGAGCTCCCCGCGTGTTCGGAGCTCCGATGTTCGGAGCTCCCACCGCAGCCTCACCCTTCGGAGGCGCACCCGCAGCCGCAACACTTGGCGCCGCAACATTTGGCGCCGCACCGATCATCCGCGTCACGGGTTGCGGAGGCAGAGGCAGCGGCTGTGAGGGCGTCTACCGAGCCTCGGAGCGCATGCACCATGGCATGCCCATCTACCAGCAGGAGGGGAGCAGTGGCATCTTGTACTACGACGGTAGCGAGTGGAAGCTCAACAACAACGACTCGACCGGCGGATGGTACTATAACAACGGCAGCAATTCGATCACGGGGGGCTCATGGCAGCCTGCCGCCGGCGCCAGCGGAAATCCCACCGTCGAGGAGATTCGAGGGCAAGGAGGCCCGCAGCACAAGGAGGCTTCCGAGCAACTTGCCGAGGACTTCGTGGGTTCGATGCTCAACTACGCGGGGGAGAGCCAGAGGGCCCTCGACGAGATCTTTGGCGACCTTTTGAGCGACGAGCTGCCAGCAGCGCCTGCCGCCAACGCAGCGGCGGCGCCACCCAAGGCAAAGGCAAAGGCAAAGGCGGCGGAGGAGGAGGAGGAGGAGGCGGCCAAGGGCTCAACGGACGCAGAGTCAGACGCGCTGCTCCCGCCCGTGCCGCCCCCGCTCAGCACGCGGGAGTGGGCCTACTGCCTCTGCCTGCTCGATCCACGCGGCAAGGCGGCCCCGCTCAAGCTGGCGCCGGCGCTGCTCGCGGACGCTGTAGCCGACCGACCGCGCCCGGGGCGTGCTGTCGCGTGGACAGCGTACGACGTGCTGACCGAGCGCCGTCTCGAGCGGCTCGCGCTCGCGCAGGCCACCAAGGCACGTCTCGCAAAGGCGTTGCTGGCTACCGACCCGAACCGACCCGATGCGCTCGAGGGTGGCGCGGTGGAGGCTCCATGGAGGCCCGCGCCCTCGCCGTTCATCATCGGCGCCGAGGCACTCAATGCGATCAATGCATGCAGGACCGACGCGCCGCCGCCCGAGGCTATGCCTGCCATTGCCGAGGCCGCCGCTGCGATGGTGCGCGGCGCACGGCTCCGCACGGCGCCACCGCCGCCTGTGCACGTGAGCTGCTTCCCGCGCCCCGTCTTTGCCTTCGTCAACGGCTCGACGACGTGGACGTGCGACGCGGGCTCCGTCGTCTGTGACCGGCGCTCCAATTCGGACGCGACCCAACGGTGACGAGCGCCCCCCGCCCCGCCCCCCC
>JWZX01001203.1:0-15553 GCA_001275005.1 Chrysochromulina tobinii
CGAGCACCTGCTGCTCCTCACGCAGTACTGCGTGCTGACCATCATCCCTGACGTGCCCGAAGATATCGCTATCGAGAGTGCCAGGCAGCAAAAGTTCGCAAAGTTGCCTGACGAGAAGCCACCGCCGCCAGAAGAGGAGTGGGACGACGACGCGCTGATCAAGCAGCATGGTGGGGTGACTCAGAAGGTGCCTCCCGAGGACGCGCCGCCGGCTGACGAGACTTTCAACGGCACCCTGTTCGGTAGCCAGTCCCCTACCAGGGTCGCGGCGTTGGATTCGTCGGATGTCTCCTTCGCCGAGAGTGGGGGCATCGATAGCTTCACGCCAGGCGGGCGCTCAAACCGACGGGATTTCTCTCAAGCTGGGACGCTCACCTCAATGAGCCATCGTGCCTGAGTTGACTCCGCATAACCATGAGAGCATGCTTAGTCGCTGCCGAGCACCGTACGGTGCACAAGTAATTTGCAACGGAGAGCTGTTACTGGCGTATCCATGTTGGCAACATCATGTTCGTCCGCGCGACGCTCACACGATCGATGCGATCGCGTGGAGTCCGGAGATGCCATGCCGGGAGGGCGTCACCTAATATCACGCGCGTCACATTGACATTCGCTCACACATAACCGACTATTAACACGTGTCGGCCTTGAAGACGACTTTACGAGATGCCTTTGGACCAGTCTGGCGTTCCGGCGTCCAAAATGGATTCGCGTCGCGGCACAGCCGGGTGCGCACGCAATGCGGCTACAACATGTGAAGCAGTACTGCCTTACTGCGACAACGCTGAACGTACGGGTGCAGCCAGCCTCCTGCGTCCTGGCACTCTCTGCTCAAAGCCTCTGCAGATCGTCGGTCGGCGGCGGCCCATCTACCTCGGGGCCCTCCTCGACCTCCTCGTCGCTGGAGGCTCGAGACCGCCGCTCTTCGCTCGAGGCCCGAACGACGCGCGCGCCGCTCTTGTCCTTGGTGGCGCGCCGACCCAAACGGCCGAGCAGTCCAGTGCTCCGCTTCGGCGCACCCTCGGTCGCCGACAGATGCGCCGACGGGTGCAAGACTCCCCGGCTGCTGAGCACAGTGGCGCCTCCCTTGGGTGCGGAGGCTACCAGATGCAGCGGCACCTGGGGCACGTATGGAGACGCGATGGGCCCGGCACTCCCGCCGGCGCTCCTGTCGCCTGTCACGCCGTCTCGCGCGGTGGCGCCGCCATCGCCACGCGCGGTGGCGCCGCCATCGCCACGCGCGGTGGCGCCGCCATCGCCTCGCGCGGTGGCGCCTCCATCGCCAGCGCCACGGGCAGCCGCAGCCACGGGCGACTTTGTCGCGCAGTTACCGTTACCGTCGCGGAGGGCCGTGACTTCACGTGGCGTCGGTGCTGGCGTCCAATCCTCTTCGGCGTCTGCTGCTGCGCCCATGAGCGATGAGATCGAGGCGATCTGCGCCGCCTTAGCGCCCGTGCGCGGCGTGAGCTGCTCGTATCTCTCCTTGGCGGCATCCGCGTCCATACCGAGGGCTGCACCGAAGCGGCTGGTCACGCCGCCCTCGCTCGACCGGCGGCTGGTCAGCGCTGCCGCCGCCGCGGCGGCAGCAGATTGCCGGCTCGCGCGCAGTTTCTCCTCGTCCACCGGCGCAGCCTCGCCTCGCGGCGTCTCCCCAATCTGCCCGGTGAAGCCCAACGAAGCATGCAAGCTCTCAGCCATGCGTCGCTTGGCGCGAGCCTCGGCCGCCCGGGACTCGGCGCGTGCCGCCAGCTGGCCTGCCAGCGCCAAGTCGCCGCGCTGCAGCGCGCGGCGCGCGTCGGCGCCCACCGCCACCGACTCGCTCGCCGCCTCGTTCGCCTCGTCCTGCATCGCGCGCACACGAGCCTTGGCCTCGCGCTTGGTTGCATCGGCCGCCTGCCGATTGGCAGAGCCGACCGCCGCGGCCGCGGCTGCCTTGATGCTCGCCTCCGTGGTGGCACTCAGCCCTCTCCGTGGTGGCGCGGCCGCCTCAAACTCTTCGGACGGCGCCCCCCTGCGTGGGCTCGCCAGTGGCGCGAGCTCCTTGTCGTCGCCATGCGTGCCCGCGGCCCCCTCCGACGAGCTCGGATCCTCGTGCGCCTCGGCGGTCGCGACGCCCACGCTCGGTTGGACGAAACTTGACGAAACGCTCGGTTGGGCGGCTTTTGCGCGCTCCGCGCGGCCGGCTGCGAGACTCGCGAGCTCGGACCTCGCCGCGTTCGCATCGGCACGCGCCTTGCTCACGTGCTCGCGCCGTGCACGCAACTCGAGCTTCGCGCGTGTCTCGGTGGTGCGACGTGCGGCGAGCTCCTGCTGCGTCGCCGCCATCTGATCGCGCAGTACGGCGAGCTCGTCCGCGTGTCGAGCCTCGAGCGAAGCGAGCTGGTCATCGACAGCTCGCTTCTCCTGCTCCACCTCCGCTTGCCCCTCGCGCAGCTGTGCGCGCATCCGTGCTAGCTCCGTCTGCATCTCGCGCATCTCCATCGAATGCCTGGCCTGCAGCTCACCCTGCTGACCTTCATAATGGCTCTCGAGGCGCTCGGTAAGGGCGCTCGCCTCCCTCGCCGCCGCCTCGGCCGCCGCCTCGGCCGCCGCCGCCGCCCGGAGCTTGTCGTCAAGGAGGGATTGCAGCGAAGCGGTAACACGCGCCTCCACCTCCGCCGCGAGCGCCGCGAGTCGGTCGGCGTCATCGCCGTAGGCTGCTGCGCCTCCATAGCCCACCATAGCGCCCGGGACGCGGGGGGTGTATTGCGAGGCGCCATAGGCGACGGCTCCGTCGACCCGGGGCGTGTATTGCGAGACGCCATAGCCCGGCGGCGTAGGTGGCAGCTGGCTGCGTGGCGAGAGAATCGGCGCGCTGTAGCCCCCTGCCTCGCACGAGCGCTCCCGAGAGGCGGTGGGGGCGGTCGAGGCGGTGGACGGCAGCGCTCCTCCCGGCCGCATGGCGATCTCGGGGCCGGGGGCCAGCTGCTGAAAGAAGTGCGAGAACGAGTCACTGCCGAGTACCTGGTGCAGGTTGCAGTACCCGTCGCCCGCGTCCGCATTTTGGCACAGCTCGGCCGCCTGCGCCGCCGACAGAGGCAGCGCGTACTGTTGGGCCACTTGGCAGAGGAGGTCGTACATGTGGCGCGAAGGCAGCCAGCCATTCCCGTGCGGATTGGCCGCGTAGTACGCTTGGGAGAGTGCCATCAGATAGTTGGTGGTGCGCTGTGTGGCGAAGCCTCCAAGTCGCCCCGCACCGCTGCCGGTCGCCGCCTCACCGCGTGCCGTGAGCCCGCAGCCCGCGTTGGTGAAGCCTCCGCCAGCCGCAGGCAGCATGAGCGGTGGCACCGGCGCACCCATCCCGCGCGCCGTGGCGCCGGGCGGCAGGTGAACCTGAAAGCTACCGCCGCCGCCGCGGGGTGACATGGAGGCCATGGCCGCGGCCTGGGCAGCCGCGGCCATTGCTGCCTGCTGCTGATAGTCCATCACGGCATGCTCCAGACGATCCTGCATCATCTCCTTCCGCATAGCATCAAGCTGCCGCTGCTGCGTGGGGCTCATTTCATCCATGTCTTGAGGCATAGCCGATGGCGGGCGAGGCATAGCCGCCCGCGGCGAGGCATAGCCGATGGCTGGCGGCCCGGGCGGCGGTAGGCGACTAGGCGCGGGCAGAGTGCGATTAGGCGCGGGCAGAGTGCGGGGTTGCGCCTGCGAGCGCTGCGTCGAGTGCATCTTCTTGCGCACACGCATGACCGCGAACTTCTCCAAGGTGACCTGCCCGGTGCCATCTAAGTCGACAGCGGCGTACATGGTGTCGAGCTGCTCACGGCGTGAGCTGTCGCGAAAAGAGAGATCGTGACGACACATGGCGGCACCAAAGTCGGCGCGGCTGATGATGCCGTCGCCGTCGACATCGAACTTTTCGAAGTTGACGCGCGCCGCACTGACCTCATCGAGTGAGAGAGTGCCGAGCGAGCACGAAAAGGTGCCATCGCTGAGGAACCGCGCGCCGCTTGCTGCCGCGGAGAACGTGCGCGGTGTCATATTGTCTTCGTGGCGTGGATTCGGCTTGTCGCCGCGCGGAGTGAAGACTCCACTCCACAAGGCGTGTAGCGCCATTGGACAGGGACGGGTGCGGGCGGTGCGCCGCTTACGCGCGATTGCTCGTGAATGCGGCAAATGTGAGTTGACTCTCGAGTAGTTGGGGGGGCAGGATAGTGGCAGGATATGAGCGGTACCGTTGTTTCGTCACGGGACCTTTGGTGGTGCAAGACGGGCAACCCGGAGACGCCACATGCCGCTTGTCCAGATACAGGTGCCGGCCAGCATTCCCGCTGACCGCAATATTCTCGTTGGCTTGCCGTCGGGGCAGCAGGTTATGGTGCAGGTGCCCCCAAATGTTGCGCCGGGAGCGACTTTGCAAGTGCAGCTTCCGGATGCGCCGGGCGTGCCACAGGGTATGCCGCCAGCTGCGCAGGGCATGCCAATAGGCATGCCCGTTGTCGCGCCCGTTCCGAGCGCGGGCGGCCTGTACCCAACGCCGGGACCTACGTTCCAACCTCCGCTGCCACCTCCTCCGGCGATGCATCAAATGCATCAGGTCAAAGCACCCAGCCTCAAGGAGCTCGGCTGGCCTGATGGCCTCTCGCACATGGTGGCGAGCTCCATTCCCTCGATGCCCCTCCGCTTCGTCATCGTCGATAACAGCGGCTCCATGCAGTCGATGGACGGGTCTCGCCTCGTGCCCGGCCCAGGTGGCAGGCTGCAGTCGATCAGGTCGACGAGGTTCCAAGAGCTAGCCCAGACGATCAACGAACTGGCGGCGGTGGCGCACGGCGTGCGCGGGCCCACGCACTTCCACTTTCTCAACCCGTGTCAGTACGGCCAATTCTTCGGCGTCGCTTGCGAGTTTGCGCCCCCGGACAGCATCGTGACCGCGCTCGGCACGCCCGAGGGTGACCTCATGAAGCTGCAGCAGGCCACCACGACGTCGCCAGGTGGCACGACGCCTCTGACCGAGGCGTTAGTGCGTGTCGACAGTATGATCCGCCCGCACGCGCACACTCTGCGCGCGCAGGGCCAAAAGGTTGCCGTGATCATCACGTCGGATGGGCTGCCCAACGACCCGAATAGCTTCCTGCACGCGCTCAAGATGATGCAGCATGATCTGCCAGTGTGGATCGTCGTACGGCTATGCACGAGCGAAGACTCAGTGGTCGACTACTGGAGTGGGCTGGACCATCACCTGGAGACGCCTTTGGATATCCTGGACGACCTCGAGTCCGAGGCCAAAGAGGTTCACAAAAAGAACCCGTGGCTCACCTACGGGCCGGCGCTGCATGCGGCGCGTGTCTTCGGGCTGCAAGACCGCCTTTTCGACCTTCTCGACGAGCGTCCGCTACTGCCCTCCCAAGTCAAGGAGTTTGTAGAGAAGCTGCTCTCGTGCGGTGCGCTGCCCGAGCCCGAGGTCGACCCTAAGGGCTTCAAAATGGCGCTCGAGCAGCGCCTGAAGGTGCACCCCATGGTGTACAACGCCGTCTCGAAGACCATGGCGCCGTGGGTCAACACGAATAGGATCGGCAAGGGCGGCGGCGACTGCGCCATCAGCTGAATGGCATGCATCGTCAGCTGACTGGCGGATCCGCCAGATTATGGCGCGCCGCCCACGGGAAACCCCGCGCGACGCCCCAGGTGTGCGAAAATGGCAAACACGACCAAACTCGCAACACCCACCGATGCTGGCAACCATGACCAACCTCGCAACACCACCGATGCTGGCAAAGACGACGAATCTCGCAAGACCCACCGATGCCGCGATACGATCGCTCAGCGGATCGTGGGCTTAATGGCGCGGCTTCCGCATTGTTGTTGGCGAGATGCTTTCGATGGCGTTGCCGGCGTTGGCGCGGCTACAATGACGTCGCGTCGCGGCGCGCGAAATGCGAAAAAAGTTAAGAAGAATATTTTTGAAAAAAGCCGTCGGTACAATGGTGACTATGGCATGTTTAAGGTGTCTGGACCGTGCAACCGGAAGGCTGTTTATACCGTTACCGAATACGTTTCTTGTGAGTTTTTGTTTGGAGGATCCCAGACTATTTTGGAATTTTCGCTAACCCTGCAACCCTCCATCAGAATCGATTATTCCGACATCGGAGACATGATGGTAAAACAAAAACTATGGTTCGGATGAATTGCGAAATATCGTTGCATGTGATGGAGATGGACAAGGCGAGTTGCGACGCTTGCTTGGGGGACCACTCTGGTTTTTGCGGGGGACCTACCAACCTCCTACCACCCCCTCCAACAGACGTCAACAATTGGTATTTTTTTATTTTTTGAAATGGTTTTCTTGACGGTGCCGCCGAGTTCCGTCAAGAACCCCGATTTACTTCGAGATGGATTGGCGCACTGGAGTTCCAGGAATTACTGTGTGCAGGAGAAAAATGGCTTTGTTCATGCTCGGCCTGGCGAGCCGCATGGAGCACGCGACGGTGGTCTTAACGTCCCGGGTGATGACCACGGCTCCGGATGGCCTCGAGCTGCGAGCGGCGATGCAGGCGACGGCAGAGCCGGCGGCGGGAGTGGAGGACCATCATAATAATAATAATCATCATCATCAGCAGCAGTCCCGGGCTGCGCCGCAGGCGGGAGACGACGAGGCGCAGCCGCGCACTGTCGTCCCGGCACCGCGGCTGACTTGGGTGCGCGTCCAGCGTGTCACCGCAGTCCTCGTCCCTGGAACCCTCCCGCCCGCCGCTGATCTCGAGGCGGCAGATTTGCTCGACGCGCAAGCCGGGATGGACGAGGCCGCCGGAGAGGGCGCGCCGGCCGCCTACGTGCTCCCTCCCGAACGCCCTTCGGTCCTCCTCGGCTGCTTCGCCGGGGTCATGGCCGCATGCATCCTCCAAGGAACCGCCCCGGGAGGTCTCGCGTGGATGATGGTGCTGCTCGTCGCCCTGTACTCGCACTGCGCCCTCACTGTACACCAGCAGACAGCGTCCTTCTGGCGCCGCATGCGCACGCTGGCCACGCTCTGCGCCGTGTGCGAGCTCATGGTCGCCCTCGTCACCGGCAGCAACGTGGTGCGTGCCATGCTTACGTGGTCGAGCTGGTGTGAAAAGGGCGTGACTACGATCAATGCCGAAACTCTCTGCTACGCCGTCCTCGCGTCGTGTTCGAGCCAGTGCTTCATCGCCTTCGTGTGCGCGGCGATCTTCGCGCTCATCTGCATGCGCGGCGACCACCCCTACTACTACTGCTGCTCCTGGGGTTGCGACGATCGGCGCCGTCCTGAGCGTCCCGGGCGCTCTCCCGAGGCCGCCACGAATGCCTTCCATGCAACTGCTGTGATCCATGGCGCCGGCAACCTCTGTGTACATGTCATTCTGTGGACCTGGATCGGTTTATTTGGCGGCTCTGTCGACGGGCGAGGAGGAGCGATGCACCCGGTGCCTTTCGCTGTGGCCGTCATCGCGGGCGCCCCTACCGGCGACCTGCGTGCCATCGGCGTGCCCTACTTGCCTAACGTGGCCTTTCTCGGAGGAGTCGAGGCGCTCACCTCCCCACCCAAACCCGCCGCCCCGCCACTCCCGCCGAGACTGTCGCCGTCTCCGTGCGCGCCTCCGCCGCGCCTGCCGTACCCACCGCTGCCGCCGTACCCCCTCCTAGCGCCGTACCCCCCCACGCCCAACTACGATGAGTACTTCTACTAGTACTAAACGCAGAACACGCTCACCCAGGCGACGCCGCGCGCGGTCGGCCGCCGGGCCGGGCGCGGTTGACCGCAATTTAACACTTATGTTAAGCGCCCATCTTCACGTTATCTAATCGATGTTGTTACTGTAATAAATTAATTCAACCAGCCCGCGTCTCAGCCGTGCTCAGAAATCAGAAATCTGACCGCACAGAATCTCCCTTAGTTTCAAACGCCAGGGTGCTCAAAACCTGCCGCTGCTCAGGAAACCGTCGATGATCGCACTGCACGCCCGCGGGTCCTCCTGCATGAGCTGATGGGAAGCCTCCGGCACCTCATGGATAGGAGTCCCCGGCGGCAGGAGCGCTAACAGAGCTTCGGTCGACTTGCGTGGCACGAGCTTGTCGCTGTTGCCGCAGATCAAAAGAATGGGCACCTTAGCGCCGGCCGCTCGCACCTCGTCTGCGGTTGGCAGTACCAGCTGGCGATAGTAGGCCTTGAACATGTACGGCGGATTCGAAGCGTTGACCTCCTGCGCGAGCTGGAGCACGTGATGACGCTCGGGAGTGACGGAACTCAGCGTCTTGGCATGCAGCGCGAGCGCTTCGAAGCCGGCTGAGAGCATCGGCTGGATCCAGCCCAGTACGAGTGCCGGACAGTAGAAGATCGAAGGTGCCTTGAATCCCTTCGGATGGAAACTCGCGCCCATGAGGACGAGACCGTCGATGGGTGCTGAAGTCTCCACTGGCGCTGCACCCACAATGCCGAGCGCCAATGCGCAGCCAGCCGAGTGGCAGACCAGGAGGTTCTTCTTCTCCTCCGACCCACCGAGCACCTGGGTCGCTCGCCCATATCGCACGACCACAGCAGCCAGATCAGCGCGCAGCTCGAGGAAGGAATACGCGTACCAATCGCGAGGCTTTGGCGAGCGGCCACAGCCCAGGTAATCATACGCAACCACCTCGTGACCTGCCGCTGCATAGTACGCCACGAGCGCCTCGTACTGCCAAATCGGAGGGACAAGGGAGCGTTGGAGAAGACGAGACTGAAGTGATGGCAGGGCAGTGACAGGTAAAGACGGTTCGGTCTCCAAGGCGGAAGTGATTGCAGGGCGTGACAGTGAAAGACGTTCGGACTCCAACACTGACCTGCAGCATTGAGGCGCACGAACCGTGCACGAAAAAGATGCGCGGCTTGCTAGTGGACGATGGGCGGTGGTGCACGGCAACGTGGCGCCCGGGGCGGATCTCGACGGTCTCGACGAGGAGGCGGGCTTCCAGGGAGGCGGTGATGGAGGTCATGGCCTGCTCCGACGATCCGCAAGATTCGTCAACGTCGAGGAATCTCAAAAGCATGAAAATTCGTCTTTCCGAAGAAGAGGCCAGAAGGTCTCACTTCTCATCAACTCTGCATTGTGAAATCGAGTTTGGCCAACGAACGTCGCAGGATCGTCAAATGTCTGCCCTCCTTGAAGCTTGCCACCGCGGCGACATGAGCGCGGTGCGCGATCTCGTCGCGGAGGGCCATGCCGTGGATGAGGCAGATGAGGACGGGCGCACTCCACTTTTCATCGCCTGCCGTGAGGGCAATGTCGAATGTGCGCGGTACCTGATTGAGGCACGCGCCGCCACAGTCAACCAGGCAAGGAAGGACGGGGTCACACCGCTCCTCCTCGCCTGCTCGCAAGACAAGCCCGCGTGCGTGCAGCTTCTGCTCGAGTCGAGTGCCGCAGTCGACAAGGCGGCCGAGGATATGGCCACACCACTCATCATCTCCTGTCAGGAGGGCAACGCCGAGTGCGCTGCACTGCTCATAGCCGCGAGCGCCGCCATCAATCGGGCGAGGGATGACGGGGTGACACCGCTCCAGATCGCCTGCCAGGAAGGCGAGCTCCGCTGCGTGCAGCTGCTGCTCAATGCGGGGGTCTCCATCGACAAGACAGCCGACGACGAGTCTACGGCGCTCTACGTCGCCTGCCAAGCGGGCAAGGTGGAATGCGTGCGGCTGCTGTGTGAGGCGCGCGCCGCTGTCAACAAGGCGAAGTCCGGTGGCTTCACGCCGCTCTACATCGCTTGCGAAAAGGGCCGGATCGAGTGCGTGCTCCTGCTTCTGGCCGCGCGTGCTGCCGTCGACCAGGCGGACGAGGACGGGGCCACGCCACTCTTCATCGCGTGCACGGCTGGCCATCCGGAGTGCGCCTCGCTGCTCATTGGGGCGGGTGCCGCCATCAACCTCGCGGCCGAGGGCGGGCTGACGCCACTCATCTTCGCCTGCGCGATGGGCAAGCAAGAGTGCGTGGCACTACTGCTCGCAGCACAGGCACTCGTCGACCAGACGGACCAGAGCGGGGCCACGCCGCTCTGCATCGCGTGCCAGGAGGGCAAGGCCAAATGCGCGGCGCTCCTCTGTGAGGCGAACGCGGCGCTCGACCTGCCAAAAGATGATGGAGCTACACCGCTCTTCATGGCCTGCCAGGAGGGGTGGACGGAGTGTGCGCGTGTGCTCATCTCTGCGCGCGCCTCGATTGATCGGCCGCACCACGATGGGCGCACGCCGCTCTTCATGGCCTGCCAGGAGGGCCAGATCGAGTGCGCGCGGCTGCTGTGTGAGGCACGCGCCGCCGTCGACCAGCCTAGAGAAGACGGAGTCTCCCCGCTCTGGGCCACATGCGAAACAGGTTTGCATGCGTGTGCACAGCTGCTGCTCAGCGCGCGTGCCGCCGTCGATGCGGCCTCCAAAGGCGGCTCCACGCCCCTCTGGATCGCCTGCCAGCAAGGCAAGCCCGAATGCGTGCGGCTGCTCTGCGAGGCCAAAGCGGTCGTGGATCGGCCGATGGAGGGAGGGTTCACGCCGCTCGTCATTGCCTGCCAGTTCGGCCACAGAGACGTGGTCCAGCTCCTGCTGGATGCGAATGCTGACGCACTCGCCAAGTCTCCCATCGGGGGATACAGCGCGCGCGAAGCTGCCCACAAGAGCGGGGACGCGCGCTGCATCGCCCTGCTGGACGAGTCGCGTGCCAAGGAACTTGGGCGTCTCCTGGCGCAAGGCCCTCCGCTCCCTGAGCGCTGGCTCCGCGTGCGCGAGGCCATCCTGTGCGACGCCAAGGAGCGCCCTTGGTCGCTTGCGACGACGCTCAAGCGTGGCGGGCTCCGAGGCTATCCTCTGCTCGAGGACACGAAGGTGATGGCCGTGCTCATCGGCAGCCAAGACGACGAGCTCGCAGCACTCGGCCGCCGCCTCTTGGATGCGCAGAGGGCCTCGGTCGCGCCGGAACTGCCGCCGGAGGCAGAGGCATCGGCGGCAGAGGCACCGGCGGCAGAGGCACCGGCGGCAGAGGCACCGGCGGCAGAGGCTGAAGCGGCGGAGGCTGAGGCGGCGGAGGCTGAGGCGGCGGAGGCTGAGGCAGCTGAGGTCCTCGACAAAACAGAAAAGCCTGTTCTGTGCGCTCCTTCACTTGCGTGACCCTATGAACGGAACTGTGTATCGCCACCTAGGTATCCTACAGAGCTATACCGTACACGCAACCTACAGAGCTCTATGCGGTCCCGTCCCGCCCGTACGCACTCCTGCGCGGTGTGTGCCGCTGCCGGCTCGTCGTTAGCGCGAAATAGCGCCCCTCGCCCCGCCCGCGGCCGCGCGCCGCGCCCCCCGGTGGCGGCAATGCGGTGGCGAGTACGCGTTGAGTACCAGTACCGAGTACGCGAGACCGCATCGAATCTAAATAACGTCGAAGGGCGAACCCGAACGCTAAACCGCTGCGGTAAGCGTGGCTGCCCTAGTAAAATCAAAAACGTCCGCACAGGTGTCAGGTGTCCCACAATGATGTCACATGACGGTGCACAAGGCGCTCTCGGCCGTGCTGCCGCCGCGGCCACCCCGCTTCGGCGTCATCACCTGCGACGCGTGCTTGCCTGAGCGCGCGCTGCGGTGGCGCGCGCGCAGGTCGGAGGAGCCCCATGGCGAGTGGTCGACGGCGACGTACCTCACCTCGAACTCGGCGACGACAGGCTTATGGTCGGACGTGCGGAATGCGGGCACGTCCGTGTATCGCACGAGGCGCACGTCCGCATCCGCCGCCTGCTGCCGCCGCGCCAGCGCCGCTCCCTGGAGCGGTCTTGTTGCGCCCGCGGCCTCCTCGGCCTCGAGGGCATGCGCCCGGGCGCCTAGCACGGGGACAGGCTCACCCGCCGGCCACGTGTCACTCGGCGGTGGACGCCAGAGCACACGGTCCGTGTACGCGGGGATGCGAAGCTTCGCGGAGAGGTCGTACCTTTCGTTCTGCTTCTTATCGTACTTGTACGTCGGCCGAAAATGGATTGCGCCCTCGCAGAACTCTCCGAACGCGGCGCCGCTCGCCATCTGAGCTCGTAGCTGGTCGTTAGCGAGCAGCACAGCTCGAGAGTGCGCCCAGTGCGCCGCCTCTCCGCGCCACTCGGCCGACGTGCGTGCCCTCGCGTCCGCGGGGGCGAGCAGCGCGTCCATCATCGCACGGTTGCCATTGATTCGGTAGTTGAGATCGCCAAACCAGAAGGCCCGATCGAAGGCCGCCGTCGCGGAACCACCGCGCTCGGCGTGGGTTGGGGCGTTGCTACTGCCGCCGATGCCAGCACCGTCGCCGTCGCCGCCTCTACTGCCGCCGCTGCTCTCACCGCTGCAGCTCGGGGCAACACTGGCCGTGGCCGCCGTCAGCGTCGCCTCGATCGCCGCCGCGGAGCCCATCGCTGTAGAGCCCATCGCCGCTTCCGCGGCGTCTGTAGAGGCGGGGTCATCGGCGGCCGTGGAGTCGGTCGGTACGGCGGCGGCGGGGTCAGCTAAAGCCGGAGACGCTGTAGCTGAGGCCGGAGGCCCTGTAGCAGAAGCCGGAGGCCTTCTAGCTGACGCCGGAGACGCCGGAGACGCTGTGGCTGACGCCGGCAATTGCATGGACCCGTGGTTGGTGCGTGTCGATGTCGTGCGCGGCGCCGTGATGGGCGGAATTATGTAGAAGACGAGACGGCCTGTCTCCGGCTGCTGCGATGGCGGCTCCGGCTGCTGCTGCTGCTGCTCAGGCAGCGGCGGCGGCGACTGCGACTGCGGCGGCGCGCCCTCGGCAGCGCGACCCGTGACGCGTTCTCGAGACCCGTGACCCGTGACGCCCGTCTCGAGCCTGGCACTGATGCCGTCGCCGCTGCTGATGCTGCTGCTGCTGCTCCACTTGCGATCCAGCGTCGGAAGCTCCATCGCGAGAGCTGCTGGCGAGCTGACGCTGCGGCGCATTGAGGTGCCAAACGGGCGGAGCGGCAGCCCAGTGTCGATGCGATGGAAGTCGGCGTTGCGCTCCGCCACCCTATGCTGGTGTGCGGCGAGGTGCGCATTCACGAATAGGAAAGAGGTGTGGCCAAGCGTGAGTGCGATGGCGACGCCGCCCTTGTTGCCTAGCGAACCCGCGAACCCGGTGGACAGCCCGGTGGACACGTGCGCCGACTGCACGTGAGCCACCTGCGGCAGCAGCCGCGTGCGCACGAAGACTGCGAGGTGGATCGCCACTAGTGTCTGTGAGCCGACGCACTTGTAGTGAGGGCCAAGCGCCGTCTCGAGCCGACCGAGCCACTGAGCCTTGGAGGGCAGCAGGACGGACGCCTCGATGCCGCGCTGCGCCTCCTGCGTGCCGATGGCGTACACGTCGGGCGTTGCAACCGCGCCGCCCAGCCACGGCTTGAGGTCGTCAGGCGCCTCCTTTCCGTGCAGGTTCCATGTGGCCACCACGACGCGCAGCATCGCGTCCTGTGGTACGATCATATCGTCCTCCGGCAATATCAGTGTATGTGGCCACCAAGACGGCCCCGCGGGCTGTGCGACCGAGTCTTTGGCCACCCTTTGAGCAACTGGGCCCTTCCACGGCGGCTCAAAGGGCGGTGGAGGCGGCGCAACTTTGGAGCTGCCTGGCGGAGGCAGCTCGGCGCCGAGCCACGACCGTGCATCGTCAAACGCCTTCTCGCGAGGGCCGTTCGCGTCTGGAGGTGCGGGCGCCACCTTGGAGCTGGCACTAAAGTGCATGTGACGACCGTTGCCAAAAAACGAACGCTCGACGAGTGTGAACACGGACGTCTGAGAAAAAAATGTCCGAGATACAACGTAGACGTACGTGCGTAAGCGGTAAGGAAATATCTATTATCTCAGAAACATCCGAGTTCCGACGGGTTATTAATACACGTAGCTGGAAATTCTCTGCGACGGTACTGCGGCACACAGCGAGGACTCGAATCGCCTTCATGCATTTCTGTCATCTCACGCGTGCTCCGCCTCCCGCGCCGCTGGCACACGACCTCGCCTGTGCCGTCGCGTTCTGTCAGCTGTGCACCGTGACCGCGACGCGAGGTCCTTGGCTCCTCGCAAGACCTCAACATGCGGCTCCTGTAGTGTAAATGCGCGCCCCGGCACTTCCTGCCTGCCCCTGGCCTGCCCACTGCCCCCGCGCGCATGCCTCCCGAACACCTCCGCCCCAGTGCCAAAGTGCCAACGTGTCTGCCAAAGTGCCAACGTGTCTCCCCCATTCCCTCGTCCTGCGCGCGATCAGCGCCCACGAGGACGCGATCCGCGTGCGCAGGGCAACCCTCGCGAGTCATCAGCTTGATTACGAGTAATCAGCGCCCACGAGGACGCGATCCGCGTGCGCAGGGCAACCCTCGCGAGTAGTCAGTGGCAACTTGGCCGCTGATTACTCGCGCTGATTACGCGCTGAGTACTCACACAGCGAGGACTCAGCGCCACGTGGCCGCTGATTACTCGTACTCAGCGTACTCAGCGCCACGTGGCCGCTGCCGCCGCCGCCACTTGCGCCGCCGATGCCGCCGCCGCCATCCGAGCAAGCGGAATGGGCGCGATCAGCGAGATCCAGGACGACCGGTCGGGCGACGCCTCGCTCTCAGCCGTCGCCGTCGCGAGCGTATTCCTAGGAATGTTCTCCGAGTTCTCATACCGTGGCGCCGCTGGACGGCCGATCGTCTTGACCAGCGGAGAGGTTGGGATGGTCCGCAGAAGGCGCGCGGCGAAGCTGTCGCCCGTCGGAAGGGTCGCGTGGAAGTCGGCCGACGGCGAGGGCTGCGCTATCTCGGCGCGCGCGGCCGCGACCGCCGCCTGCGCTTGGCCCATGGCGATGGCGACGGTCGGGCTGCGGAAGCTCTCGACGCCCGCGACGGCGCCCGCGACGGCGCCCGGCGGGGTGCTTGGCGGGCGCTCCACACGGCGCGAGGCAGGTGCGGTCTGTTCGTGCGAGGCGGCGTGCGCGTGCGAGACGGCGTGCGCAGCGTCAGTCAGCCATCGAGGCTCTGCCTCCTCCAGGGACCGCGTGCTCAGCGGCCGCTCGTCCTCAGTAGCCGTCTCCCACGCCGCCTCCCACGCCGCCGCCTCGGCCGCCGCGAACGACGAGCGCTCGCGCGCGACGACCGCCGCCTGGGCATCCGTCGAAGGCGTCGCCACGAGCGCCGTCTCGAGCGCCACGATCGCGTAGCCGAGGAGCGCCGCCTCGGCCGCCTTCTCATCGAGCTGCTCGCGCGCGTCCGCGAGGGCCGCCCGCTTGGCCTCAAGCGCCGCCTCGAGCGCCGCCTCGCTCGCCTCGAGCGCCGCCTCGGTCGACTTGAGCTCCGAGTGCGTCGCCTGCAGCCGCTCGCACAGCGCGTCGCGCTGGCGCGTCGTACTGAGCAGCGCCTCCTCGGAGATCGCGAGCTCGCGCGTGAGCTCCTCAGCGTGGCCCTGCGCCTTGGCGAGGTGCGACGCGGCGTACGCGAGCGCCTCTTCAGCCGCCGCCGCCGCCGCCTCGGCCGCGTCCGCCATGGCCCACGCCTTCGAGGCGTCCGCGTCCGCCTCCGCCGCTTGCCTTTCGGCGGCGGCGGCCCGCGCCCC
>JWZX01001206.1:0-14581 GCA_001275005.1 Chrysochromulina tobinii
CGCGCTCGCGCTCCATCTGCTCCTTGGCGAGCTGGCGCGCTCTGAACTCTTCGGCGGTCATACTAAGGATTCGCTTTCCCTGCCGTGCGGCCGACACGACAGCCTCCATCTCAGACATCGTGACGGAGCCGTTACCGTCCTTGTCCACTGCGGCAAACAGCCGACGCACTTCTTCATCAGACGCGCCAGCGGCCAATCCGAGGCGGCGAATGACCGTGACGAACTCCCTGATATCGACGGAGCCGTTGCCGTCCTCGTCGAGGGTGTTGAAGATCTCGAGGATGCGTGCATGGTGCTTCTTCATGATTTGGACGAGCTGCATCGGCAAATCACCAATGAAGCGCGCCATGCCGTCTTCTTCATAGCTCGCCGCGCGCATGTCCTCTTCCTCGATAACGAGACCGCCGCGGCCGCTCGCTCTTTGAGTCTGAAAAAGTGATGCAAGCGAGCCGCCCGCCTCAACTTGCGCTTTGATTGCAGCCAGGAGCTCATCATAGCTTATGTCGCCCGTGTTTTCTGGATCGCACTGCTCCCGCAGTGCGTTCAAATCCGCAGGCTGCATCTCGATGCCGAGCCCGGACACTGCAGCTGAGAGGTCATCAGAGGAGATGAAGCCAACGCCGTCAGCATCTAATTTGGAGAAGATTGGCTTAAGCAGCTTGCGCAGCTCGACTTCGACTTCATCCATTGTGGCAGGCAGCAGCGCGAGCACGCGTTATGGCCCTCAGAGCAGTGCGGCCAGCTTGATTTCGGTTTGCCTCGCCTCTGCTCTGATTCTCGAGCCTGTGTTGCTCAGAGACGCACTGGGTGTGCTGGTCCTTGCCATTTTGTGCATTGCGGCGTTTCACGAGGAAGCCGAAACGGAGGACGCGGGAAGAGGCAAGTCAAATCATGTCCTGTCAGATACACAGATCACGCCGACGAACGTCACCAGCAAACCGTAACCAAAGGGGGGGGCTGTCTCCTTGGGACTTACGAACTTTTTGTCATGCTTGCGACATTGCTGCTCTGCGGAGCGGCCGCACGGTACCCAGAAGCCGGTCGAATGGTACCTTTCGGCATGGCGGCGGCGCGGTCTCCGATCGTGAGGCCGCAGCCGTTTGCTCACGGCGCCATAATATCGCTCGCCATCGACGCTATGACTAGCACCGGAGATGGTGTTGGGCGGGTGGTGCTCCCAGATGACGGCGGCCTATGGGTGGTCATGGTGCCGTTCGTCATGCCTGGCGAGCGCGTTCGGGTCAAGGTAATACAAAACCACAAGCGGCACTCAAGCGCGCGGGTTGTCGAAATCCTTGAGCCGTCGCCAGACCGCCAGCAGCCTGCGTGTTTGCTCTTTGGCCTGTGTGGAGGCTGCACGTATCAGCACGCGCGTTACGCCACCCAGTTATCATGGAAAGCGGCGCAAGTTGCGAACATTCTGGAACGCATCGGGCGTCTCGAGCCTGCCTTCATCGAGACCGTGGTCCAGCCGACAATCGGATCTCCCAAGCAGCTGGCGTACCGCTCGAAGCTCACACCGCACGTGCATGGCGGCGCGATGGGATTCGTGGCGTCGGAAGATCCAGCGATGCTGGTGGACGTGCCACGCTGTGAACTAGCCACGGAGCCCATCAACGATGCGCTCGTGGAAGAACGCGGCCATTACTTATCGTCGGGCAACGTGCCCTCGCTGGCCGACACACTGCTGCTCCGTCACACTGATCGCGATGGCGTGGTGACTGACCCGAGCACGCCAATCACGGAGCAAGTCAACGGCCTGAAGCTCACGTTTTCGGCAGGTGATTTCTTCCAGAATAATCTCTTCCTACTGCCAGCACTGGTGGATTATGTCCTCGAACAGGCGCTCGGTGCAGCGCTCGGCGAATCGGGTGGTACAGATGGCTCGCCCACGCCCTCTCCCATCGAGAACTTGATCGACGCATACTGCGGTTCTGGTCTCTTTGCGCTCTCGGCCGCGGCGTCCCCGCGCCACTCGGTCCGATCGGTCGTTGGCGTGGAGGTGATGGAGAGTGCCGTCGAGGCGGCGCGAAAGAACGCTGAGGCTAACGGGCTGACCAACGTGCGCTTTCTCGCAGCGTCTGCGGAGCGCATCTTCGAAGAGCTTCTTTTCGATGGGAGAGACGCGGCGTTGATCATCGACCCGCCGCGCAAGGGCTGCGGCACCGCCTTCCTCTCGCAGCTCGTCCGTTTTGCGCCTCGCCGACTCGTGTACGTCTCTTGCTCGCCGGACACGATGGCTCGAGACCTCATCGAGCTCCTTGGAGCCGGGTACTCGCTGAGACGATGCCAACCGTTTGACATGTTCCCTCAAACGCGACACATTGAATGTGTTGCGACGCTCGAGTGGCCGGAGTCTGGGTCGCCACCCGAGCGTCCCAGAACCCGTCGTATTGAGTCTTTGAATGTCCCAAATGTCCGATGAAATCGAATAGATGGTACCCGCACGTCGGCGCCGCGCCCGCGGGTGCACCTCGGCGGCGAATGAGCCACTTTATTTCCCTTTCTCTTTCAGTGTGAGCCTGGTTTCTCACCGACAACGCCGTCACTCACACTCACACCTTGTAATCCTCTCTTACAAGAAATGAGCTGACCTTTAATTGTGAATTTGTTATAGTAGGTCCAGGGGTCCCCGAGCTAGAGCTAGTGGTAACCGCACTTGGTGGTCCGAATTTCAACCTTGTCTGGGTGTCGAGTTATAAACATTGGCTGTGAAAAGTCCGTGTCTGTGAGCGCGGCACGCGTTGCATGTCGCGAGCATGAGAATGAAGCGGCTGTGACGTGTGCGAGGTGTTGCCCTTCACGCTTTTGAGATTGGTTTGTGCGTGTTGGTGTGTTGTGAATGAAAAGGCTGTTTCTCAGCTCTCTGCCTGCATGTGTCTCAGTTGAGGCCTGGCCTGTATTGTATTGTTTTGTCTTCACGGCTGTGCTGCTTTCGTGTTGTGTGTATTAACATGAATGAAAAGTCGCGAACATGGCCGAATGCGCAATGTCGCGTCGAGCACAAGATATCGAGGCAGACGATGCACCCGCCCAGCCCATCCAATACGGCGATCTGCGCATGTCGACGGAGCGTGACGGAGGCCAGACGTGCCTCTTTTGGGTGCGCGGCCACCAAGTCTTCACGGGCTGGCTGCCTTTGTACCAGCTACACGCCTCACCACCTTCGCTGTGCTACCCTTGCCCAGGTCGTGCCCGACGTATCTCCGGGCTTCAACGTGCCACAGTTCTACGCCCAGTTTGTGGAGCAGCGCAAGGCTGAGGTCAGCGAACGCGTCGCCCTTGTACAATCGGCTCGTGGCAAGTCACCAAAGACAGCAGTGCCGCGCTAAGAGACGCAGCGTCACAGAAAAGGTATGGTCATCATTTGTTCGAGTTCGCGTTACAACTTATGCATCGCATGGCCAATTTAAAGAAGTGTGCTATGTGCAACTCTTCCACCAGTCTTTCACTTCGCGACGCTCGTCACTAAGGCTCCACACAGGGGTTAACACATAGGCCGATACGATAGGCGGCTCCTCGCTCCAATTCGGCCACGCTAGGGCACACCACTTTCCACCACTTCACACCAGCGACCACGGCTTAGGGCTTACGCGCTTACCACGCGGCACGACTCGCAGAACTCTCTTGAACTTCTCTGTACGCTACCGCGCTCTCTCCGTCGATACCTTGCGTCGATACACGATAGCTCGATACCGCTTTCATGCACACCCTATTTGTTCCTATTTGCCGACTGAGTCGCTTAATACATGTTACGATGTTACGACATGACCACAGCGACTTGAACTTGAACTTGAGCAGCGACCAGGTCGTTGTCGTACGACTGCATCATCTTCATTCTCACATTCTGACGTAGCTCGTAGGGAGGAACCCCCACGTCCTGACCGAACTAAAAAGATCAGGAAAAGGTTGAAAAACATGGATTGCTAATGAAGATTGGACTCGCGGCACCTGCAACTGGTGTGGTCACACAGTTGTTCACACTGACATTCGAGATACATATCACGAGTTCAGAGACGAAACCTAATTCAGGATCCTAATTTGTCAACACGCAATCAACGCGTCTACGGCCTTGAGCGCGGCGGAAGAACAAGATCACCGTCTTGATTATCTGAGTGGTGCCTGGTTCGAGGCCGGCGCTGCTGGCGGACGGGCCGCAGCAGGGGTTGACACTGCTGGAGAGTCTCATGGATCCGCCCGGCGATGGCGCACCCGTACTCACCGGGTTTGCGGGCATGGAGATGATCAACGAAATGTTCCAGCGCCAGGCTCGACGAGTGGAGGCACAGCTGCAGCAGCAGGCCAACGATCGCCGAAGAATCGACGTGTCGAATGCGCAGTTGCTCGTGATGCAGTCGCAGCTGATATGGCACGCAAAGCACTACCAGGACCGCTCGGATCAGGTGGCCCAATCAGCGGAGACCATCGTGCAGATGCACAACTACATAGAGCAGATGGCAGCCGAGCAGGCACGATCGGTCAGCGTGGCGCAGCAGCTGTCGGCCGATGTGGCGTCGATGCGCGAACAGCTCGAACCACATAAGCTCAAGGCCGTCCACCGCGACTTGTCGGAGATCGCAAAAGGCACGACGCACCTGGCCTCTCTGCCCTACGTCGGTGAGCTATTCACGGGCGGGGTCACGGGCGGGGCCTCGTCGTCTTTCGCGCACCTCTCGTCCTTATCTTCGCTGTCGGATGACCACCGGATGCGTGAGCTGATTGAGAGCAAGAAGTCGCGCAAGTCGGCAATCGGCTCGTCTGCCTCGCAGCGCAGCCCCGCCTACACGCACTTGCGCTCGTCCACGGACCACTACAGTCACGACAGCAGCTGCTCCGACTCGGCCGACGCCTCCGCAGCGTCCACTGTCCTTTCCATCGCCAAGCGACACCCGAGCTCCTCTCATGCCGCAGGCGCATCGCACGCCTCCTCGCATGCCTCCTCAGGCACCCGAGGCACGGCAGTGGAGGACTCTCACGAGAACTCTCACGAGCCGCCACCCCTCACGACGGAGCGACTGAGTTGCCTCGATGCTGCAAGAAACACCGCGACACCCATCGCCGAGATCGCGCCGAGCGCTGCTTTCGCCACCACCGCAGCCGCCTCGTCCAGTTTCGTTGCCCTCAGCAGCGCCGTAGGCGGCGGCGGGCCGCCCAGCTTTCTTCACCCACTGCATGGTCTGCTACCGTCACATGGTCACGATCCCGCCTCCCCTGCCTTGCGTGGGGCCGTACCGATGCCTTCCGTGCCGTTGGCCACAGCGCCACTGGCCTCCGGCATGGTCGCGGGCGCCTCTGCGAAGGTCATGCAAGGCGTGCTCCCCTACCCGGGACAGTGCCTTCTTGAATTTCAGCAAGGCGTAGTCACCGACGAAGCCCTTGAGCCCTTCGTGCCGGACTCGCTCGCGTCGTGGAAGCCGCCGCCTCTGCCGCCCCTGCCGTCACAATCGTCGCAGCAGCCCTGGCGACCGGCGCTCGCGGCGTTCGCGCCCGTGCCGCACGCGCTGACGACACTGCCCCCACCGACGGCGGCCCCAATAGCGTCGCCGAGCAGCCAGCCGCCCAGCTACCTCTCGCACCCGACTGGGCTTCACCGCGCTCCGACGCTGAGTGAGCCTCCTGCCAAGCGCTCCGCCACCTCGGTCGAAAGTCTCCCTCCTGGCGCAGTGCTGCCCGGTGAACTGGCGCCAAGCAGCCGCGACCGTTCGCCGCATGCAGGATGGCCCCGCACCGAATACGTCGCTAGCGCCGCCGTCGAGCGCGGCAGCGAAGGCGGCGGGAATGCGGCCGACTATATGCACAGCAAGGGAGCCATCGAGTAAGGTGGAGACGGGATGGTGCGGGCAGCAGCGACATTGACTTATGTCACTGCAAGCGCACCATTGTGCCGCGCCGCGGATACAGAGGCTGCGGTCGTTGGACGTCTGCGGGTAGTTTGCGGTGTGCCGTCGTGCCGATCGATACGGCCGTCGCTCTTGGCTCTTGGCTGTAACTTGGATCTTGGTTTGTGGGTGTAAAGGATGTCAAGTTCAAGTTGAACTTGAACTTGAACTACGAAAGGATGAAGCGCGGTCGACAAGTATATTTACTCCTGTATAGTATTCAAACTTTGTCTTTGCTCAACATATCTTGCTTTCGGGCAGCCTTTCACAGCCAATGTTTATAACTTGACACCCAAAACACCGAACCGGCGTACATACGTGTCTCGTGTGCGGTTCTACAACTGCGAACTCCGGAACTGGCTCGGGGACCCCTGCTTCCCCTGGACCCCTTATCACAGCCATACTCGATCAGCCGCCGGGCCGGGCCGCTTTACGCTTAGCCCCGCCCGGTCGCCTTAAGCGCGTCCTTGATAAGGCGCATCTTCATATCGGTGTCTTTCACACACGCTATTCATAACCGCTTACGGTTGACGCGGCTATGGCAGTCAACAGCCTTGGCGAGCTGCCAGTTCTCTCTCAAATTTCGGCCGCCGCCCCCTATCTGACCGCCGCGCTGCATATTCTGCGCACGCTGGAGCGCGAGATCCGAGCCATTGCCAGCACGCCAGGCTCCAAGGAGGCAATCGCAGCCGAGGCACTCCGCACGCGAAGCACAGAGCTTGCAGCCCAAATTGCTCGCCTCGAAATTGAGGCGCGCACGGCAAGACTCGAACAGCAGCTTGCAGTGCCCGTGCGAACGGTGCAGCGTCAGGGCGGATCCACCGCCACCCAGCCCGATGATGGCAGCGCATCTTCGGTGGGCGCCGTCGTCGCAACGCTCCGTGCCAAGGTCGCGCAGGCGGAGAAGGACGCGAAGGCTTACAAGGCGCGTATTCGGAGTGTCGAGACCCTCGAGCGTTCCAAGGCAGATCTTTCCGACAAGGTGGAGGCTCTCGAGACGCGTCTGCTCGCGAGCGAGGGTGCAGCTGCTGCACACGAAGCCACGCTCGAGGAGATGAGGCGTCGGGCGGTCGTGGCCGAGGCGAAAGCCGAGGCGCTCAAGAAGGAGCTCAAGCGCGACATTCGAGACGTGGCGCAAGAGCGCCACTCGCAGGCTGAGATTCTGCGGCGCGTCTCGGAACTCGAGGGTGAGCTGCAGAGGGCGCTGCTTGGGCGCGCGACCATGGAGAGGCGCGCGGAGGTGTGCGAGGCCGAGCTTGTCGAGTCGCTCGCCAAGCTGTACACGCTCGAGCGAGAGAAGCAGGGTGGCGCGGCGGGCGGCGCGGCTCGGGTCGGCACCTCGGCCGTCCCTCTGACCGAGGAGAATTTACGGCTGGTCGACGCGTGTCTGGAGGAGGCAACCCGCGCAGTGACTGAGAGCGCTGTCGCGCCCTCGAAGCGCGGCGAAGCGCCGTGGCGAGCCAAGGCTTGGCTCGACACGCTCGCACTCGGCGGGCTGATGGCGGACGTGCTTCTGCGCCAGCTTCGCATGCGGCTGGACGCGACGGAGCCACTCGAGCGCGCCTTCCTCGTATCGGTCAAGCAGCGTGGCGGCCGTCGGCTCTTGCGCTCGCTGCTCCTCGAGGCGGACGTGGTCGAGCAGCTGAGCGAACGGTTGTGGATGGCGCTCCAGGCCTTGCCCGATGCAAACGACGGTGGTGGTGGTGGTGTCGCGCCGTTTGCGCCCCAAACCCTCCAGTATCAGGGTTTCGAGCAGCAGCACATGAGGCAGCCCCAGCAGCGTTTCTAAGGCCCACTCGGTGTCGTGCAACCATGGTGGCGACCGGGTTAGCAGCGACGTGGTACTACTCGAGGATCTCTACCGCACCGCACGCACAAGACCGTTGCAAGCCGGTCGACCTTTAAATGTTGTAAAAAGTCTTCACATCTGCAAAGACGACCAAACTTCGCTTTGAGAGGACCACACACGAAAGTATAAGTAAGATTATCCGCGGGAGCTTCCGGAGCTACGACTCGAGCCGTGCGACGACGCACCCGGCCGGCGCGATAATTCACAATATTTACATCCGAGGTCACAGGTCCAGGTCTGGGCTCTGGCGAATCGAACGGCGAGCCGATCCGAGAACCCGGAACGTGACGCGTCGCCATCGCCCTCTCAGACAATGCGCGACGACGGTAGAGCTGAGCTAGGTCCATAGCCGTGGGAGGGAATGAGGCATGCGTGCCGCCTGCGATCCACCACAGCCGAATTGCAACCTCTCAGCAGTCGTTCGTGATCGCATAGCTGTTGGCAGAAACCGGCGTTTGGCTTAATGGCAGGTCTTATGCGCTTGACGTGCGCCCAGGCGTCGATGAGACTCATATCGGTCAGGTGCATCAAAAGACCCAACACCACAGTTGGCGAGCGGGACACTCCTGCTTGACAGTAGACGAGTACAGTCCGTCCTGTTTTGAGGTGTGGAGTAATCCAAGACAGCACGCGAGACAAGTGCCCAGGGAGCAAGTCGGTCTCAGGTGTGTCGCTGACATTGACGTGGAGGTAGCGAAAATGGTCTGGATGAAGACTGGGGTCTTGAGTGCAGTTGATGCAGGCATGCACTCCAATATGTTGAAGAAGCCGCAGGCAGCATGCTGCCTCTCGGTTCCCCAGCCACAAATTTGGGAGGACCTCTGCAATATGGCGCCTCCACATGGCGGAATGAGGCTCGGCAGCGACTGCGACCGAACCGCCACCGACAGCTGATTGCGGCCTTGATGAGTGGACGGCCCCCATTAGAAAGCCAGCCGTCCCTCTGTCAAAAGACCGTTTCAGAACATGAGGCTCGATTGGGTTACCGGTACAATTGTGCAAGCAACTTTTTTTCTCGGCTAGCCAGCTAACCGATCCGTCTCTATTCAACACGTTACCGGTACTAGACGGCCAGCATATCTTCCATATTCGAACAAAGCCGGCGAACCGGGGGGGTGTGCGCGGGTGCGCGGGTGCGCGGGTGCGGGCGTGCGGCTCATTCTGATTCTCTGCGGATACATATTCAACATGGACATGCCGCGGATGGATCAACTTGCGATGATGGTTGATGCGAGTTTCGGCGAGCTGTGCTCCGTTTCAGTGCCCTGGTATGCGTCCTCTGGGCCGCACACCGCGAAATTGATGATTCATCACATCGATCCGAACTCAGATCTGCTTTCCGGAGAAGTCCTCGTGACCTGATTCATCAGAAAGTAGGGCGTCGCCTCAGTACTCGTGGCTGGGGCTTCGCGCGAAGCTCACGGCACGGCGAGCGGATGTGCCCGACTGGAAGAGCTCCTTATCCTTGAGCTTTGAGCGCTTGCCATCGCTCGCTGATGCGCCCGCCGGCCAAGACGGAACGCGGCGGGCGGGACGCCCATGGCCATAAGGCGAGCCCCCCTTGAGTGGCGAGGCTTTGCTCGGGGAGGACGGCGTCGCCTTCGGCCCTCGGCGAGACGGGGAGGGCGCAGCCCGTGGCGACGGCCCCGGGCTTGGCTCATGCAGCCCGTGATGATGGGATCTCGGTGGACGTTTGCTCGCCCGCACTGCCCCTCGCGCCCAGCGGCTTGAAGTGGGGCTAGTTGCGGCAGCAGGGCCCGCGCTGCCGATGGGCGGCGGGGTGGACCATGCTGTAGAGCCCTCGCCCACGACGACGCCCCCGTGGCCATGCCAGCGCGCCGGAGGCGGCGTGGTGAGCTCATGCGAGCGGCCGAGGGATCGGGTCGAGGAGGCAGATGCGCTCGAGGAGGGCGTGGGCGGCGCGCCGGAGGCGATGTTCCGACCGGGCGATGCCAGCAGACCTGAAGCATCTGCCAGGGAACGGCTCGTCGGGCGCCGGTTGCTGCCTGCCGCCTTGCCCGCAGCTTTGCGAGCGCTGGGACGGCGCGGCCGTGCGGACGCGTGGGGGCGGCTCCGACCCCGCCGACCTCGCTCACTCTCGCTACTTCCTTCGCTCAGCTCATCGTCACTGCCTGCGGCTCGGTCGTCGTCATCGGGAAGCTCCAACGGCCGCGGCGGCAACGGCCGCGGCGGCGCAGTCACATTGGCCACATTGGGCACATTGGTCCGCCATCCGGTACGAGCTCTGCCGTGTGCGTGGAGCGAATCGCTCTCGCTGCCGCTGTCGCTCTCTGGCTCGGGCTCCTCCTCCACGTCATCGTCGCTGCTGAACGCAGCGTGCTGGTGCTGATGGTGCTGGTGCTGGTGGTGCTGGTGGTGCTGGTGATGGTGCTGGTGGTGCTGGTTACACTGATGCTCATGGTTTTGGTGGCGATCCTCCTCCTCCCGCGCCGAGCGCCGGTGCCGATGCCGGTGGCTCGAGCCTGCCGCCCCATGCGCCTGTGCCATTCCCTTGTCGAAGAGGTTCTTTTGCACGGGGTGCCTCACGCCGGCGTCGCCGGGGCTAGAGCTAGGGGCCAGGACGGGGAGCGGAGGGAGCGCCGACTTGATGCTGCTGAAGAGCGAGCCGAAGCCCTTTTGTAGGTTGTCGACCGCTCCGCCGACCGCGCGCCCTGCCGCGTCCGCTGCCTTGCCCGCATTCTCTGCGACCGTCTTCGAGGCCTCCGCGGCGGCCTGAGCGGCTGCCTTGCCCGCGTCCTCGACAGCCTCAGCGGTGGCGCTCACCACCTCGGCAGGTGTTTGCGGCGTGCGCCCGCCCGCTCCAAATGAGGCTCGGCGACTGGCGGCGTGAGGGATTCGCCCGGTGGGCGTGCGGTGCGGGTGCGCGGCCGTGGGCGCCGTGGTGGTCGCCGTCGGTGAGGGCGGCAGCGGCGGGCGCGCATCGGCGCGAGCGTTCCCAAAGGAGGCCCGCCGCACCGCCGCACGTCCAAACGAGGCGGGGCGTCGTACTGGCGGCACGCCCTCCTCGTCCTCGTCGACCTCGTCGTCCTCCGAGATTGGCTCCTCATCAGCACGCTCATCAGCACGCGAGGGCGTCGTCTCGGTGCCCCAGTTCGCGCCGCCGCCGAGCTTGAGGCCCTGGAAGAAGGAGGCGAACGACATGGGCTTTGGCGCGGGAGGCTTCTCCCCCACGGCCACGCCGAGCCTCCCGAGCTGCGACTCGAGGTGTCGAATGCGCTCGAGCTGCTTCACCTCCTTCTCTGCCGCGAGCTGTGACTTGAGTCGAAGCTCCACCTCAGTCATCCGAAGCATCTCGCGCAGCATCGCCTCGGGCGTATCCATCTGCTCGCGCTGCTGCTTGAGCTGCTCGGAGAGCGCCCCATTCTCAGACGTGAGCTGCGCCACGTGTACCTCCTTGACCTGCACGCGTCGCTTGAGCAGCTCGATCTCGCGCTCAGCCATCGCAATGTCTGTGCCGCGCTTCTCAGCCAGGTGGCGCGCCCGAGACGCCTCATCCGCACGGCGCTCGGCCAATGCCTGTGCGGCCATGAGCTCGCGTAGCCCCTCCGCTTTCGCCTCGGTCAGCTCCTCCACCGCAGCGGCCCGCGCGCCGAGCTGACTTTGCAGGGCGGCGAGCTCGAGTGATCTGCTCTCGTCGCGCTCGGCGGCGAGCTGCAGCTTGGACTCGAGCGCACGCACGGCAGCGTCCTTTTGAAGCAGCAGCCGCTCAAAGGACGCTGTGCTGGTCTCGAGGAGCGTCGTATGCGCCGCCTTTTCGCGCGAAGCTATCCCGATGAGCTCCGCTGAGGCTCGCAGCTCCCCGCTCGCCGCTCGCAGCTCCCCGCTCGCCTCTGCTCGACGTGCCGTCTGCAGCTCCGCCTCTGTCGAGTGCAGCTGGCGCTCCGCTGCACGTCGCTGCGCCACGGCCTCGGCCGCCTCCTCGCGCGCGTCTGCTGCCTGACGCATCGCCGCCTGCAGCTGCCGACGGCATGCGCCAGATTCCTCTTCGAGGCTCGCGATTCGATGGGCGTCGTCGGCCTGGCGCAGCTGGAGCATCTGGAGCTGCTGGCGCAGCCAGTGCGCCTCAAGCTCGGCCGAGCGGGACGCACCTTGAAGCACGCTCAGCTCGTCCGAGGTGCGCGTCAGCCGCTTCTCGAGCGCCTCGTGGTTCGCACGCGACGCCTCGAGTTCCGCCTCCAACTCCTGCTCGCGCGCCGCGGCCGCGATCGAGGCCGCCGCCGCGAGCCGACCCTCCTCACGCACGCGATCGAGCGCCCCGCGTGCTTCCGCGAGCTGAGCTGCGGCTGTGCGGGCGGCCTCTGCATCGGCAGAGGACTCTCCGGTCGCGGCATCCTCCGACTCGGCGCCGTCCGATTGGCGCAGTGAGGCGATGCCGCCGCCCGCCGCGAGCTGCTCGTGCAGCCTCGCAATCTCCGCGGTGAGCTCGCGAATACGCCGCTTGTCCTCCTTGGCCTCGTTCTTATTCTTCGTGTTCGTGATCTTCTTGGCGCGCTGTGCGTACTTGAGCGTCGCCAAGCTCTCTCGCAAATTACGTGCCTCGGGCGAGACGGTAGCGAGCATCACCGTCACCGTGTTGCCACCGAGTGACTCCTCGAGCAACCGCGTGAGCTTCGAGGAGCGATACGGCACGTGGGTGGCCGCCGCAGCCTCACCCTTCGCCTCCGCCCCGCCACGCGCCGTCCCGCCCTTGGGCGTCCCCTTCCCCGCGGCCGCTGCTCCTTCGGTGAGGGCATTGATCACGTTGCCCAGCGCCGAGAGACTCTTGTTGATGGCGGCCCCCTCCTGGAGCTGAGACGTGGATGCCGTGAGGTCGGCCCGCTCCGAGCCGGCCAGATCGACGAGACTGATCTTGGCGGAGAGCGTGCGCGTCGAGCCGTCTGCTTCTGCGTGCCGCTGCCGAAGCATGATCGTCATAATCGCGTGCGATCGCGACGAACGCTCGTTCATACGGGTCGCCGCCACCTGCCGCGCCCGGTTACCCTCAGCGATGAGGCGTTCGACTTCCTCGTGGTTTGATACCTGCACCTCGGTGAGACCCTCAACGTAGATGCCGGTGCTCACGTGCTGCCTGATCTTGAGCCTCGTGTTCCCTGGCGTGAGCAAGTCGCAAAGCACCTCGTTGTACAGCTCCACATACGTCGCCGTCACCTCGAAGGCGGCGCTCGACGGTGCAGAGTGCACGCGCTCGAAGAGCTCGACTGCGAGGCGGGGCACAATACCCAGCTGTGTCGGGGTGCCCATGATGCTGTGGCTCTTGCCGCTGCCCGTCTGCCCATACGCAAAGATCGTGCCGTTGTAGCCCTCAAATGCGTAGTCGAGGATCTGGCTGCCAAGGTCATCGTACACCTGCTCCTGCGTTGCCTCTGGGCCATAACAGTGGTCGAAGGCAAACTGCGCCGGCTCGCCTTTGACGCCGGCTCCCGTGATGGTCATCTCATTGCCTGTGCAGCTCACCACAGAAGCCTTCGCGTCGAGGCCGCCGCGCACGCGGACAGCGACTTTGATGTTGACGCTTCCGCCTCCATCGGAACCGGCGCTGATCGCACGCCTCTTTGCTGAAGGCTTGCGCGCTGGCGTTGCCGTCACCGCCGGCGTCTCCGCCATCAGCGGAGCTGCGCCGCTGCGGGCAGCCCCGTCCAAAACCGGGGCTTCGGCCGACCGAAGTTGAGCGTTGAGAACCGACCACGAAGTGTTGCCCAGAAAGTACATGTACGCTCTGGCGTTTACGTTGAGTGTGACGACGAGTGGCGTTTATTTTTCTGGGCTCTTTTGTTACATGTAACATTTTCTGGGCTTTCTTGTTAACAGTGAAACAGGACACAGTGAAGACCGGGAACCGAATCTAAGACACGCTCTGGGAAGCGTTAAGCGGGTAAAGGTTAGAGCAACCGGTGATCTGCGAGCCCACCCGCACGAAGTGGTGGGGCACAGGCCGGCGCTCCCCGCGTGTCGAAGACTGGTTACAGATACCCCTCCGTGGCAAGTGGCATGTTGACTCAGGCGCAGTGGGCGTGGGAGAGGGGACGCGCGCCGCGCGGCGGGCAGTGTGCCAAGGATAGCGCGACGGCTCCGAGAGAAAAAATAAACTTCATCCTCGCCGTGGCTCGTGCCGGCGAAGGGCAACAAGTCCCTCGTCCCTCGCCGTTCCACTCAGTGTGGTTGTTTTCAGAGAGGGTGTGAACGAGGGCTCGCAGGCGAGCCGGCCAACCGGCCCGGCCGAGCATGCATGCATTGTGTTCCACATCCATATCGTATCCATATGCGGAAGGGGCGAGCACCGGTACGTCGCCCCTTGTCCGCTTCGCAAGTGAGCGACGAGTCAGGATTGTTTATCACGCTGTGGCCTGTGGGTCCGCTCCACTACGATCCGGGCATTCGCATCGCCGGTGCGAGGCCACCCAGGGCTCTATAGCCTGGCTCCCCTTGCCGACCTGTATCGCTTCGCTCCGGGCATCTTTCACACGGCCGAGCGCGACCTGGTCGACTCTCCATTTCGGCTTGTCCGAGATCGGCATGGAGATCGGGGCAGATTGCTGAAGATTGCTGGAGATCGGCCCCCACATGCGTCGGCGAATCGGCCCCGCCCGGCCCCGAGCGTCTGCCGCCCCGACGTGCCGCCTCGACGCGATGGTGACGCGCCACAGGCCCCACGCAGCGAGACATCCCGAGTGAGAGGGTCCCGCCCTGTACCCTCTAGACCCCTTTTCTGGACCCTCTGGACCCCTGGACCCCTGGACCCCTCTTGGACCCCTGGACCCTCGGGACCCCCAGGCTGGACCCCTGGACCCTCTGGACCCTCCTCTGTACCCTCCGGGACCCGCCGGGACCCTCG
>JWZX01001211.1:0-12518 GCA_001275005.1 Chrysochromulina tobinii
CGCCCACTCACCGCCGCTCAGCACGAGCTGCAGCGAGTGTGAGCGCGCACGCAGCTCGCTCACGCTGACGAAACCGCCCACGAGATTGCTGAGCACGCTCACGCGTGGCACGCTCACATCAAGCGTCAGGTTCGCATACGGAGGGTTGGCCGTGAGGTTGTTCTCGGTCGCCCAGAACGGCGCACCGATGGAGACCGCGTCCGTGAAGCGCACGTCGAAGGCTGGGTACCACCCGGTGCCGTCGATGCCAACGAGGTGCAGCCGCAGCATCGAGTTGCTCACGCGCTCCACGTGCTCGGGTGACAGGTACGGCGCGACCGTGGCGAGCCAGCTGTGCGGCTGTTCGGCACTGCCGACCACCTCGCGAGCGAGCCACTCCGCCGTCGCGCCGAGATCGATGCCCAGGCGGGGCGCCCAAGCACGCTCTTCGCGTTCGAGGATAAGCGTGAAGCCCGTGAGCGTCAGGTTGACGTGCTTCACGTGCCGCGCTCGCAGCTCCTCTTCTGACATTGATGGCGGCGATATGATTAGGACTGGCGGTGACGGCGGCACAAGTTGGCCGCGAGCTCCGCCGGCCGCCAGTGCCAGCAGCAGCTGCAGCAGCGGCCGCTGCATTCTGGTTGGGCTGCCAACGCAGCGGCTGCTGCAGCGCTGCCGACTACTCTGGTGGCTGCTGCTGCTGCTGCTGACGCTGCTGACGCTGCTGACGCTGCTGACGCTGCTGACGCTGCTGCTGCTGCTGCTGCTGCTGCTGACGCTGCTGACGCTGCTGACGCTGCTGCTGCTGCTGCTGCTGCTGCTGCTGCTGCTGCTGCTGCTGCTGCTGCTGAGCCCGCTGGGCATACCTCGGGGTTCGGTTCGCCTCGGGGTCCATGCCGCCAACAACCACGTCGCCTCCGACGTGGGCGCTCCGGTACGCGCCAGGCCGCAGTACCGCGTGCGGCACGACCGAGGCGGTGATGGGGAAGGCGATCGGTCCGGTATTGAGGATGCGCACGACACTGCCGTAGCCAGGCGTCTCGAGGAAGCAGAAGAAGGGCCGGTCGCTGCCGTCGTCCGTGTATAACTCGATGACCTCGCGGTTGTTGTCGGGTCCCTGGATCAGTTCGATGCGAGCGTTGAGGGGCATGCCCTCGCTCTTGAGGAGAACCTGGACGCTCTCCACGCTCGGATCGAAATGGTACGAGACGGTGGCACCTCCCTGGAGAGTCTTGGCGGAGGCGAGGCACTCGACCGAAGGGTTCGCCACCGTGTTCGCCACCACCTGCGCATCGAATGGGAACTCCATCTGCCCTACGTTCCGAATGGCCACTGTGGTCGGGCTGCGTGGCGTCGCGAGGACCGCGGTGAAGGGACGCAGTCGGCCATTCTCAATCCACACGCGCATCTTGCACGGGATGTTTCCTGAGCCTTGCCAGAGCTCCACGCTCGCATCGAGCGGACGGCCCGCGGTCGTGAGCATCACCTGCACCTGCTCAACGGACGGTGAGCGGTAGCTCCACGTACGGAGCGAGCCACCCTGCACGGCGATGATCGGCGCCGGGTTCGCCGCAGGGGCTGGCGAATTCGAAGGGGCTGGGGATGAGGTTGGGGCTACAACGCCGCGAACCCGAGCAGCCCCAAGAGCCCCATCTCTCGCCGGCGCCCTGTCTCTCGTCGGCGCCGCGTCTCTCGTTGGCTCCTGATGGTGCAGCTGCATCACCGGCACCGTCCGAAGCATCGTTGCCGGCGCAAACCGGACGTATGCCGCGCTTGGGAGCAGCGCGGCGACGACACTGACAAAGAAAGTCCACATGGAAGATTCTCACGAGCGAACTGACGAAGCCGGAATCGTAAGTTGCCGTGACGCATTCAGTGGTCGCGCAGTGGGAAAGCGGGCTCGGGCTAAGGTGCCGAGACCGCCCTGGTCGAAACGCTGCACCCACACTCGCGCGAAACCCGTTTGCTGACATCTAAAGGTGTCTGCATGCCTGGCGTCTGCATGGCGTCTGCGCAGTCTGCGGTCTGGCGTCAGAGCACATTTACAATCAAGGCGTTTGCAAGGCCGCAGGGCAAGGCACAAGTCTTGTTTATAATTGAGCATTGTGTGATTTTAGTGATTTTTAAGTCATTACTGGGCTGCAATACTCCATAGTCGATAGTGGAATAGTAATCTCGCTCCGCCGCATCACCGATCTCCTCACGATCTCCTCCTCGATTCTCTTCAAACGATCGCCTCAAGAGCTGGGGAGCAAACTGCCACGCACAACCTCGCCGTCCGAGCAGCGCGTCGAGGTGAACTTGGGAAAGTCCTCAAACCCGAGCTCGTGCTGCGCGCCGCCAAAGTCGGCGAAAAGCATCGTGGGCTTGCCCGGCAGCGCGCCCCAGCTGCCCTTCCCCCAGGGAGTGACGAGAGCTCCGTGTGCCTCGAATCGCAAGCCTTGCACGCCGCCCCACTGCCCGTCGCGCACTGCCATCACCTTGTGCGCCAGGGCCGCCGAGGGCGAGGCGGCGTCATCGGCGGCACGGTCGCTTGGCTGGCCGCCCTGCCGGCCGTCGGCTCGGCTCGACGCGCGCTCACCACGGCGCGCGGCACCGCTGCGACCCCACGGCTCGCGCGTGGTTGAGCACTCACGGGGCAGCACGGTTTCGTCAGGGTGGATCCAAAAATAGACCGAGTACGCTTCGTCAATGACGTCTTTGAGGGGCATAAAGGTGAAGCCTCGCCCGCGCGGAGGGAGCGCCCACATCGCGAGGGGGGCGTACGTGGCCGCGGCCGGTGCGAGGCGGAAGGCGCACCACGCCGCGTCGCCGCTGTCGCCATTGTCGTCGCCGCCGCCGCCGCTGTCGCCGCCGCCACCGCCTTCGCGTGTGTCCTTTGAGGACCCTGTAGGAGTCAGGCGCAGCTGGCCGGACGCGGAGGCACACACGCGGTGGGAGAGAGCTGCGGATGAATTTGTGGATGCTCGTGTGGCCGCGGTGGCACCGATGGGCTCCTCAGGCCGAATCGAGACCCACCCTGCCTCCTCGCCGGCCGTGAGCACCGCACGAAAGCGAGCGCGTGCGGGGATGGCAGCGAGCGGTACGGTGGGGGTGGACGAGTCTCTAGCTCCGCTCGCGACACCGCTCGAGGCAGCGCCTGAGGCGGCGGCACGGTCAATGACGATGATCGAGAGTTCCGTCGCTGCGGCGTCCTCGGCTGCCACGGCTATGTAAGAACCGGGCTGTGTAAACGGTTCCAAGGCAAAGGTGCTGCCGCCGCAGATGCTGCCAACCTCGGCGGTGCTCACAGCGCCGGCCGCAGCGCCAACGGCACCGCCGACGGCTTGGCCGTTGAGGCAGAGGATCCGAAAGGTAGCATCAGGTGAAAGGTGCGTCGAGCGTTGTGGTGGCGCCCCGGCGGCGACCGTGACGCCCAGTGGCCCAGTCGTCACGTACGCGAGCTCAGCGCCCGGTACAGCGCCCGGTGTGGCCTCAGGGACCTTGCCACCACTCTGGGGTGGTCGGGCTGCATGCACCTGCAGAGACGATCGATAGCCATCAGTGCTCATCAGTGGCATCCTATGCCTCTCGAGAACAATGTGGGTCAATCAGTGCTCATTAGTGGGTCAATCAGTGCTCATCAGTGGGTCAATCAGTGCTCATCAGTGGGTCAATCAGTGCTCATTAGTGGGTCAATCAGTGCTCATCAGTGGGTCAATCAGTGCTCATCAGCGGGTCAATCAGTGCTCATTAGTGGGTCAACCAGTGCTCGTCAGTGGGTCAACCAGTGCTCGTCAGTGGGTCAATCGGATCTCGTCGTGCACCTGGAGGGAGCGGAGCTGCGCCTCCGCGTGTTGGGGCACGGGCCGCAGCCATTGTTCAAGGTCGGAGGGATCGGCAAGGAGGGCACGCGGACCGAACGTGAGGCCAGCGAGCAAGATGGGACCCGCAAACAGTGCATGCAGCATCCTATAGCGCGGGCGCGTATCGTTGAGTGCTTCGGAGCGAAGGCCCATCGGAAGCGCCATCGTGAGCGCCTCGTTGATTCTCCACGTCCGTTCGAGGTGGAGGAAGCTGCCACGGACCGACGAGGAGGGCACTGGATGCGCACCCAGACGCACACTGGGTGGCTCCGTCCCCCCTCGCCCCCAAGCCCATGCCGGTAGCCGTACACGCAGCGCCACGTGCACCATCGACGTGGGCGCGAGGGGCGTGACCGTCAGTGTGAGCCTGAGCGGTTCGAAGGCACTCAGGCTCCCAGGCTCATCGACGAGTAACGTCACGTTCGCGTGCGCCTCACGCCAGTGCACACGACTCGCGACGAGCTGCATCACATAGAGCGTTGGAGGCGCCGTATTGGGCGCACCCGTGGACCCATCGGCTTCACTCACGCGACCTGCCTCCGCCTCCCTTCTTCTTCCGCGTGCCAATCGGAAAAAAGTGGAGTCGCCTAAACGAGCGAAGGCCTCGAGGCCGGAGCCGACACAGCACCAGAAATCGCCGTGCGGGTGACTCCAGCCGTGCTGCTGCCCGTCATCGTGGGTCGGATGGAGCAAGTCCATCTTGGATACACCTGCGCCCAGCGGCAACCAGTAGAGCATCTCGCCCGGCCGCTCGCCGCGCTGCGTACCCAGCACTGAGTTGAAAAGGGACCGCTCGTGATACGCAGCGTGCGAGGCCGCCTCGTGCTCCTCAGTGGCTGTCAAGAGGAGCCCCCGACTCAGCCGCATCATGTTGTGGGTGGAGCACGACTCCTGCGTTGTGCCGGCCCCGGGTGCCACTTGCTCGCCCAGCACGTTTGCTGCCCCCCAATACTCTCCGATCGAGCTGCCCCCCGACGCTAGTGTGCGTGTACGGAGCAGCAGCTCCACAAAAAAGGCGGTGAGCCGCCGGAAGCGCCCATCGCCCGTGGCCTCAAAGCGCGTGTGAGCTCCAGCGAGTACCGGTAACTGCGTGTTTGCATGCGCGTGGCTCAGGCCATCCACACGTGCCCCGAGCGGTCCGAGCAGGCAGGGCCGATCAAACAAGGAAGCCGTGGAGCGTAGGTGAGCCCTCTGCCACGTGTCGCGCGCCTCGGCCCACGCTGCAGCCTCCTCCGCCGCTGCCGCAGCAGCATCGGTCGCCGCTCCCGCTGCATCGGTGACGACCGTGACATCGACGGCTGCGCCCGTTGGTGCGGCGGCGCGGGCGGCGCCGTCGCGGGCGGCCTCGAGCTTCCGACCAAGCGCATAAAGCTTCCACAGCACGTCATTCATACCCCCAAACTCTTTATTGAGACTCTTCCAATGATGCTCGAGCGATCGTGTCGTGAGCACGTTCTGAACGCGCCGGTGGACGTACCCGGCGAGGCGCAGCGCGATGGCGAGGGCCACTCGGTTGCCGACGAGCTCATACTGGTCCAGCAGACCCTGCCAAGAAGTGATCGTCCGAAGCACTCGAAGGTACTCAGTGGCACTCGGTGGCACTCGGTGGCACTCGGTGGCACTCGGTGGCACTGAGAGGCACTCAGAGGTATTCAGTGGCACTGAGAGGCACTCAGAGGTATTCAGTGGCACTGAGAGGCACTCAGAGGTATTCAGTGGCACTTACATCGGAGGCGATCAGAGGAGTCCACTCACCTGCAGCAGCTTGTGGGTCGTGTAGTAGGGCGCCCACACGGGCTTGAGAGCTTCGACACGATCCAGGAACGAGTCTGGGAAGGCAGCGAGCCAGCCATTCTCGGAGCGCGCCTGGCATTCTCGGAGCGTCTCGATGACCGAGGCCATTGACGAAGCGAGCGACGGGTCGCGTGTACTCGCCCACGACGATGCGGATGCAGAGAGCCAATGGCCAAGGATGTGCCCGCGCAGCTCCGAGCCTGGGTGCTCCCACCCGCTGAGAACACGACGAGCATGCAGTGGGAATCATTGAGAATCGGTGGGAATCGGTGGCATTCAGTGTCGACCAGCGGTACCTTAAGGGCTTGACGCCGGGTGGCTGGGCGAGACCTGCGTTCTGGCGCCACGCGTAGAGTAAGCTGTCCGTTGAGAGCGAGAGCAGGTAGCGCCGGTTGGTCGCGGTCGCGCGCGCCACGTGCGTACGGCCGAGCAGCTCGAGGTCGTGAAGCGAAAAGGGCTCGAGGCGGCGCAGCTCAGGCACCAGTCCGCCCCCCGCGCCGTCATCCGCCTCAGGTAGCAGCTCGATGGCCGTCAGCGAGGTCGTGGGCTGATCCACATTCCAGTGCGGCCCGGCGTTCGCGCACGAGAGGCTGACGACCCTTTCGGAGGCTGGCGTGACGGCGTCGTCCGTTGTGATGACCGTAGAGACCTGCACAAAGGGGCTTCGGAACGGCCGCACGACTCGTGGCTGCGATGGAGCACTTGCAGTCGACTGCAAACATATGAATAGCGTCATGCAGGCGAGGAGGAGGAGCAGCAGCAGCGGAGTTGATGATGGCATGCGCGGCATACGAAGCTGTTCCGGACACACACTCCCTTGAGTCGGCCGCCGTGTGGGCCGTGGTGAGGCCGAGGGTTATGCGAGCGAGCATGCTGACGCGCGGTTTTCGTGTGAACGTTAACACGTCCCTTGACAGAGGTGATTAACGTTATCTTTTCAGATCCCAACGTCAAGTTAAGTGCATAAACAAGGCTTCTAAAAGATCATCTATCTCGAAGATCTCGCGCTCACCCACCTCGCCTCTTGTGTAATGTGTGGTATAGATACACTCAACTCGGTTCTCAACCACCTCAGCTGAGCTCAGACTCCCCGTTCTGCACTGTCCGGTCGGGTAGCTTGTTCTCAGCAGATAAAACTCACTCACTCCACGCTTAAGAGTCGTCTCGACACTCGAGACACGACGCTCAGCTGCTCCCACCCGAGAGCTCCAAACGCATTTTGTGTCCGCGCGCGGTCGCCACCTCGGCCGCAAAGCCGACAGCAGGCTGCAAGTTGAGCACAGCGTGTCCCCAGTGGTCAGGTACGTAGAGCACGTCGCCCGGCTGCTGCACGCACTCGAACACGGCGCGCCCCTCAGCTCGCAATCTCGCCGGCCCACCGAGCGCGTGCCAGCGGCGCACGGGCGTCGCCGAGTACACCGCATCGCGAGGCGGCAGTAACGTCCAGTGTTTTCGGCCGTAGACGAGTGTGTTGAGGGCGGCCATGTGGTAATGCATCGGCGAGCCTGCCGAGATCATCAGAGGTCATCAGAGATCGTCAGAGATCGTCAGAGGTCATCAGCGGTCATCAGAGGTCATCAGAGGTCGTCAGAGGTCGTCAGAGGTCGTCAGCGGTCAACAGAGGTCATCATCGGTCATAAGAGGCCATCAGAGGCCATCAGAGGCCATCAGAGGCAAATAGAGGCTAGCAGTGGCGATCAGAGGCAATCAGCGCGCACCCGAGCCCGCGGGACCGATCGAGAACTGCATCGACGCGCGGTAGTGCAAATGTTTCAACTCGAGAGCATCACGTATCAGTGGCGGCAGCTGCGCCGCGAGCGCCGTCTCGAGCGCCGCGTGCAGCTCTGAGTCCGAGGCGTAAAGCCCGACGAAGAGGTAATCTGCGTGCTGCTGGGGTGACTGCTGCTGCTGCGGCTGCGGCTGCTGTTCCTGCTCCTGCTGCTGCTCCTGCTGTGGAGGCAGCTGCGGCTGCTGCTGCTGCTGTGGAGACAGCTGCGGCTGCTGCTCGCGCGTCGAGCCCGGATTGTCCGCTACCGCCGCCGCAAACTGCCCCAGCGTCGTCTTCCGCTTAGCCGCTGCCTCGTAGTACGGTGCCGCGCCCACCTCAATGGGCATCGTCCCAAATTCGGACGTGAGGGCTTGGCGCGAGAGCAGCGAACGGAGAGGCGCCCAGGAGGAGCCTGTGCCGTTGCGGATCAGGACAGGTCGTTCGGGCACGACGTATCTGTACGCAGAGGCACTCGAAGGGGCCATTTATGGAGGCCATCTGGGGCCATCTTTGAGCCCATCACGAGGTGCGGACGAGAGCAATCAATAGATGGCCATCACGAGGTGAGGACGAGGGCAATCAATAGATGGCCATCACGAGGTGAGGACGAGGGCAATCAATAGCCTCAGGCGCGCAGCAGAGAGGACCACGCACCGTTGTGCGAACGTGCCCGCATCGAGCAGTGTACCGTCCTCAATGGGAAGGGAGCACCACACGTTGCCCTCGTGCTCCTCCTCGTCATCGTCCGCGTCGTCGTCCTCCTCCTCCTCCTCCGTCGCCTCTTTCTCTGCTGTCCCGAGTTGCAGCGGCGTCGTCGTCGTTGTATGCGGCGTCGGAATGCGCTCGGCTTCGAGGCTCAACCCCCACCCGCCATTGTCGCCGAGCGGCACGGAGGCTACCTTCGTCGGCTCTGCATCTGCCATCGCTGCCCCCGCCGCAACAAACGCCCTTGCCGCCGCCGCCGTCGCCGCCGCCGCCGCGTTCGGGTCTGGCATCGAGGCGGCGGCAAGGGCCGCTATCGCCCCAGCCCCCTCAGGATACCCTCGCGAGATGGCGAGCGCCGCCGGCGTGACGCCCGACGGCGTGCCGAGCGTGCGCAGCTGCGCCAGCACCTGCTCGGCGGGCAGTGCGGACGCCACGTCACGTACGAGCCGCGCGTCGCCGTAGTGCGCGAGCAGGTGCATGAGCGTAAACTCATCCACGTGGCGTCGCGAGCCGTCCGCGCCGGCGGCGACGAGCGCGCTCGCGGCGTGCTGGTGCACGGCGCACTGCGCCACGAAGCCCGCCGTCACGGCACGCGGCAGAGTGAGCGTCTCCGCGGCGCTCGCCACGGCGGCCTCGAGGGCACGACTTGACTCGCTCTCACCTGGAAGCCGCACAATGAGAGTGGTCATCAGCGGCCATCAGTGGTCATCAGCGGTCAACATCAGTGGCTATCAACGGCGTCGAGGGCGCGACTCGACTCGCTCACCGCCGCAGACTCGCCCAAGGCTCTGCGCGTGTGCGAGGCCAGCGCCCCTCTGCACGCTGCGGAGGAGCTCGCGCGCAATCTGGGTCGCAAACGCCTCGAGGTGGAGCGTGAGCGCCAGCAGGCCGTACGAGCGCACGGCCGCGTCGACTGCATCGCTCTTGTGTCCCGCCGCGTGCACCTTCCGCAGCGTCGCCTCGACCATCCAGCTCGTGCCCTTGGCGATGCGCCCAGTACTAACAGCTGCCTCGCTCGCAGCGTTGGCCAGATGTGGTGAATCTGCGTGCGTGCGCGCAAATAATTCCGCGCGCACGAGATCTGCTGCCAGAGTGCTCACGAGGTCAGCAGAGGGAGTGCCACTGCCGCGAGCCGCAGGAAGCGACGCTGGTGTCGACTGTCGCTGAAAGTAGTAGCCAAGGCCGATGGCAAGCAGTGCAGGCACGGCTAACGCCAGCCAGAGCGAAAAGCTGTGGCCGAGAGGCGCACGACCTGCGTGCGGTTTCGCGCCAACATGCTGCTTGCGCCCCATATGAATTAGAAAACACGTGTCACCTCTCCTACCGGTACCCCCCTCCTCTCTCTCTAGATCTACATTGCGTTGCACTCACCTTGAATTGATTTGTCAAAAAGCAAAGCATTACGGACTTTGAGGCAACTTTGGACAAAGCAAGCCCAGGAGAGATCTCGTGCGATCTCGTCATACTTTCCGAAAAAGGTCGGGAATCGTGCAGAGAATCGCGTGTTACAGAGGTCCGTCACACTGCAGCCTGACATTTTCTTTGTTCCCTCTGCCGTGTTACACGTCCAGCCCTATTTCACCGCGAACCGCGAACGGACGATGGCGGATTTAACCATTGATGATCTGACCGAGATGATGGTCCTGCTCGACAAGGACGGCAACCAGGACGTCTGTAAGGAAGAGTTCAAGGAGTACTGCGAGAGCACGATGGGAATCTCATCGGACGCCTTTGAGAAGATGTGGAACATGATTGACTGCAACGGCGACGGGAACCTGCAATTCAGCGAGTTGTGCGAGTACTTTGGCGTGAGTGTCAGTGATGCCGAGGCGGGCGCCAAGGCCAAGAAGCAGATGTCCGACGAAGACATCCTGGTGATGCTCGAGCTCTCAACCAAGATGTTCGAGGAGAAGGAGAAGGTGAAGGCGGCAGAGGCGGAGAAGAAGAGGCTCACGCTGTCCAGGCGCACCGGCGCCTGCGCGCGCGTGGGCGTGACCGTCATCAACAGCTCTGGACAGCAGCTTTGGCAGCGAGCTCGCAGCTCTGGCAGCGACAGCAGCTCTGGCAACGAGAGCGATTTTCTCGAAGCGTGCGAGATGATCGAGCCGAAGGTGGACCGCGAGAAGGCGATGGCGCTGTTGGGGTGGAAACCGTCGGCGGACCCGGACGTGATTGGCACATGGGAGACGCCCCAGGTGAGCGTGCGCATCAGCGGGCCCACAAGCGAGATGCCGCTGCACAAGCTCGCACGTAACCACGAGTTCCAGATGGTCCAGCGCGTGTACGAGATTGTGCTCAACGATCCCAAGAACGGCAAGGACATCGCGATAGCGGACATGAACTCGCAGAACAAGGACGGCAAGACGCCGCTCATGATCGCCGTCGAGGGCAACATTGCCTACCTCAACTCCATCGATGGTAAGGCGGACAAGATCAAAAAGTACCGCGAAAAGCAAGTCAAGACAGTCGATGTCATCCTGAGCTGCACGGCCGACATGTATGCCGAGTCCACCACCAACAATTGGAACGTGCTGCACTGCGCCGCGCATGGCGGCAGCTATGAGGCTGCGCAGTCCATCTTCAAGTACATGGTTCAGCACGCCTTCACCGCCCTCGCCGTACGCATGCTCGTCAACCACCAGGATAAGGATGGGCGCACGCCGCTGCACGTTGCGGCCATGCGTTGCGACCAGGCCTCGCTGGATCTTCCCTTTGTGCAGCTGCTTCTCAACAAGGGCGCGGACCCGCTCATCAAGGACCTACGAGGCCTCACCCCCGCCGCACTCGCCGAGAAGGCGAACCGTCCGAACGCCAAAGCCATGCTCGACAAGGCAGCGGAGGCGGAGCTAGCGCAGCGCGCGGCCTACCGGAGCCGTTCGCGTTCGATGTCACGCGAACTGCCCACCGGCGTGTAGGCGTTCCCACAGGGGAGTATCCCGAGGCAGGGAGTTCTCCCGACTCCCGCAGGGAAGGCTGCTGAGGCTACAGGCTTCGCTCGTCGCCGCCGAGGGCACGGCGACGGTATGCTGCATGTGAGAAGTGTGCCCTGCAGGAGTGAGGAGAGGCGGCACCCACGGTAGCATGCTGGGCTCGAGCTTCGCCTGGACGTGGGCCTGGCTCTCTCTCGCACGTCTCTCACTAGCGTGCATGGCAGTTTCATGTGTCATGATGTAGTTGATGTCATCTTGATTGTACTGTTGATGTCGTGACGTCATGAGGCCGCAGCGTCCCATGTGTACACTCCCACCCTGTGCAGCGTGGTCCGTGTGCGGTGTGCGCCACCCTAGACCCTTCACTTTTTATTGACTTGACTTGACTTTATAATGGGGAGAATCTAACTGCCGGTTTCAACAAGAAACACTTCGCGTCTTTTCTCCCAAATCGGACTCCCATTCAGGACTCCGAAACACCCTCCTTCAGCCACCGGTTTTGATCCACCCGCAGGTTGCTTTTCGGGTCCTTATCAGCATGGCGTACTCTAAATTCGCCCTGGGCGACGGCGACAGCGACTCTGATTGGGGAGATTTGTCGTCCGAGTGCAGCAGTGACTCAGACGACAGCGATGACAGCGATTGCGACGTGTTTGGGAGCCGCAGTGGTGTGCTGGACATCACACTCTTCCCAGTCTGACTCACGATGATGCCTGACTGACCTCATGTGTGCGTCTCTCGTCTGCAACAGGACCCGCTCGCGTGCACACAGAGCAGCGCATGCTTGCGTGCCTGGCCCAAAGGAAGCGCCTAGTCGCTGCGCTCATCCTCTTTGACACGGAGCTGGGATGCCATCGGACATCCCGGGGTGCCAACGTGCCTGTTCCAGACTTCAGCTGGGACGAGCATGTGCAACGCTTGAGCGAGGCTCAGTTCAAGTTGCGTTATCCGTGGCGCAACAGCAAGCGCAGCTGAACGCGCAACAGCAGGCGCAGCAGCACGCGCAACAGCTTGCGCAGGAACGAGCGCAGCTACAGGCGCAGCAGCAGCAGCCGCAGGCGCAGCAACAGCAGCTGGCACGACAGCAAGCAGACGCACAAACAACAGCACAGCGACAGGCCCAACAGCACGCAACAGCGCAGTAGTGTCAGAAAGCATCGACGACGGAGCTACACGCGCAGCTCAGTAGTAAAGGTGGAGAGGTTGGCGACTCACAGGCTGCATGACGTGCTTACGTGAGAAAATCGAAACCGCGACATGATTTTTGCGAGCCTTTTCCGAAAAAGTCAAGAGAAACCACAAAAGGCTTTCATTTTTTTGCGTAAGACTGTTGTGGTTTCGCTTTGCAGCGTGAGTTTTAGGGCAGCACGCAACTCGCTGCACGCACTTGAAAGTGTGTGCGCATCGTTTCAGTAGTAAAGGTGGAGAGGTTGGCGACTCACAGGCTGCATGACGTGCTTACGTGAGAAAATTGAAACCGCGACATGATTTTTGCGA
>JWZX01001212.1:0-11760 GCA_001275005.1 Chrysochromulina tobinii
AAGCTGCGGATCACCATGCCAGAGCGAGTCGCGAGGGCACAGCCACAGGCAGCAGCATCGAGGTGGCTCGCAGACTCAATCAGATCAAACGCTGCAGCGCAGCAGGCGCGCGCACAAGCAGGCGACCGTCGGCGGGGTGCCGCGAAGCACGATCGCTCAGAACGGCGTTTCGCCGGAAAGAAATCTATATTTGGAAACGGCGAGCGACCGCGGCATCTTCATGAGTCAGACAGTTTCATTGCGTCATCCTTCAACCCCTTTCGCTTGATTCACACTTCCCACCCGAGCAGACACGACATGACACGACGTGTAGTTGCGCGCGCGGTCTTCCAGGCACATTGACATTCGAAACATCGAACATGAGCCTTACCCTATTGGTAGTTTAAAAACGAGATACGAGTGATGAGAATCGTTTAGGACTGGAGAACCAAGCAAGCATGCTTGCAAGAAGCAAGAGTCGCATGCGCGCGCTCGTCCAGGGCGAAGCCCATCACGAGCTCAAGGCATTGAATTTCGCACAAATCGCACCCAACTCATCACAATCCGACAACGCGAAAACGCGACATGCGACCACGATTGGAGATCAAACTCGTTCGCTTCATGGCGCTCCTTACGTAAATCGGGGGTGACGAGTTGCGTACTGCTCAGTGCTCGGCACGCTAGTACAGTGTCGTGTGTTATGTGGTGTACGTTGACGGTGACGTTCAAGGACATACGGGTTCAACGCAGTCTGAGCGAGAACAAGAAGTGAACTACCGTACTATACGTATTATAAATTCATACTCGACTTGTACCCTGATCCCTACACGCCTACAGCTCTACACGAGCTGTACGGACTGCGTGTTCTCATCTCTCCTGACCTGTTGCCGCGTGTCTCTCATCTCTCTCTCTCTCTCCCTCTCTCTCTCTCTCTCTCTCCCTCTCTCTCCCTCACCAGCGCTGTGGCCCCGGGGACACAATAGCCGGTGCGTCTCTGGGTGGGCAGGGCACGATCTCTCGCCTTCCACAGGGCAAGAACCACACGATCTCTCGCCTTCGAGCCCTCAGCCGTTGGCCGGCTGGGAGCCCGTTTGCACGCGCCGTACTGAGCGCCCACGGTCTCACTGGATGTGATTGTCACGACCGCCGCCCATCCCGTCGTAACATACCTTGAGGTCCTCCCTCGCGTTCCGGATCTCGTCGCGAGACTTGAAGCTCGCGTTCGGCATGCCGTACACGTGGACGGACTCAAGGCTCGGGAGGGCGCCTCCCCGGAGGCACTGCTCGATGATCTTCATCCCTTCATCAGTCAGGTGGTTCTTGCTCAGCCAAAGTTGCCTGCACTTGGGCATGTCGGTCTGCGAGAGCACCGCGCAGAGCGCGCGCACCTCGTCATCGCCCCACCCATTCCCCATCGTACAAGAGAGCGTCGAGGGACGGGAACGCGGCGTTGAAGAACGCCTCGTACGCCGCAGCGAGCACCTCGCGGTCAGCGTCCCGGACAAAGGCCCTTGCTCTGAGGGCGGCGGCAAAGGCGGCGGGAAGCAGAGGCGGCGTGTTGAGCGCCCGGCACGACTCCACCAGGGGCTCCAAAAAGGGAGCTTCCTCCCCACCCTCATCCTCAAACTTGGAGACATCGATCACCATGGTGGGCGGCTTCACCAGCCGCGCCACACACGACTCGAATAGCGACCATCCCAGCACCGCGTACGCGGCGGAGGCTGCGCCGCTCGCATCCACGTCCGCCGGCAGCGCAGGCAGCAAGAGCACGGGGATGGCAGTGTAGCCGTAGATGGACGCAAGCCCGTGCAGCGCCCGCTCGTACCGCTCGCCATCGCCGGCGGGCGGCGACACGCTGCAGTACGGCAACAGCACGCCGTATGAGCCGCCGTCGTCCTCCACAAAACTGTCCAGCACGCGCCCAAGACGGCGGAGAAGGACGCCTGTCGGGTCCGGATGCTCACCCGACAGCCTCGGCATCGACACAGCGAGCACTCGAAGCGTGTTCTCGAGCGAGCCGTAGCTCTCCCGCTGCAGCCGGCTGACGTCGAAGAACGCGCCCTCAGGCAGCGCGTCGCGCCCGACGAGGCGGCCACCCTCGGCCTTCGCCAGTGCAACCAGGAACCGAGCGTCCACGAGTCGAATGGGCGCCTCGGACGGCTCGCCTCCGACTCCGAGCGCCTCGTCGAGCGTTCGTACGCCTTCGTCCTCCTCCGTCAACTCGAGCCACGCCTTCATCTTGGCGTCCGCGTAGTCAGCGTCGCCCTCCGCGGCCGCGGCCGCCTGCTCTGCGCACTCCTGCACGACGGCTGCCACCTCCTCGAAGATGGAGGACTCATCTGCATCTTGGGCCTCTGCACCGGCCCAAGGCAAGGGAGGCGGACCTGCACGTGCCAAGAGGATGTGATGAGTGAGGCAATCATGCGATGAGGGAGGCAATCATGCGATGAGGGAGGCAATCAAGGAAGGCGGACCTGCACGCGCCACGAGGATGCGATGGGGAGGCAATCAAGGAGGCCCTCAGAAGCGCAATCAGAGGCGCAATCAGAGGCGCCATCAACTCGCCTGCCGACGCCTCCTTCGCCGTCTCGAGCTGATCGCCGACCAGGGTTTCGTCATTCGCAGCAAAGGTCTCGAGGGGGCCTACCTTCACCTCCAGCTCGCCTTCGTGCTCAACGATGTTCACGACGAATCTGCTCTCCTCATTGACGAATCTGCTCTCCTCATTGACGAATCTGCTCTCCTCATTGACGAATCTGCTCTCCTCATTGACGAATCTGCTCTCCTCATTGACGAATCTGCTCTCCTCATTCATGGGGGCCTCAGTAGGAGAGTCTGGAGTGGGCTCGGATGCTGCTGCCGCCGGCTCCGGCTCCGCCGCCGCCGGCTCCGGCTCCGCCGCCGCCGCTGGCTCCGGCTCCGGCTCCGGCGTCGGCTCCGGAGGCATCGGCAATGGCGTCGGCACCGGAGGCATCGGCTCCGTCTCCAGCTCGGTATGAGTCGGCGTGGGTGGCTTCTGTGCGCCGCGCCGGCCGCCCGTATCAAAGTCTTCCGTGTCCAATGCCACCGCCACCGAAACACGAGGCGACGGAGGCACGGGAATGGGTACAAACTTGATCGGCGGTGCCGGTGCCATGCCTGCGTCTTCCTCGTTTGACGAGGCCTTGGTTTTGGAGGCTAACGATTTTTTCATCGCCCCTTCAGCTTTTGTGGCCGCGGCGCGAGAGCTCGAGGTCCCAGCAGCCGACGCCGCGGCGCGAAAGCTCGTGGCCCCAGCAGCCGATGTGGCCGCAGTGCGAACGCTCGCTTGCCCGGCGATCGGCTTCTTCCGGTCGGTGCCATTTCCTCGTGCGGACGACACCTTGCTCTCGGAAGCCTTGGCTTTCGAGGTGTCGATTTTCAACGGCGCAGCTTTCTTAGGAGCCCCGCCACGCGGGGATGCAGCCCGAGCCGGAGGCGCGTTTCGCGGCGACCCAGCCCGAGGCACACCCGACGTGCCGAGCGCCTTGGGCGACATTGTAAGCCGCGGCCGTCCACAAAGGATTTGCGAGGTTGCGATTTGCGATTGGATTTTGGCGAGAAAAAAACATGATTCGATTTGCGAAAAATAAAAGAAACCTCCGCCCGCCTGCCGAGGGCCTGCTTCTACGAGGACATTCACATTCACTGCCTGCAGTATCACATTTCACTGCCTCGGACCCATCGCGAGCGCCGCCATCTCCATGAGCGCGCCTCCGTCGCCCGAAGAGGCCGCGCGCACGGTTGAGCAGGCGTCGCTCGCCTTCCTAAACGCGACGACTGCCACGGAGCGTTCCGCTGCGGAGCGCTGGCTACTCGAGATCCGCAAGTGGCCGCAGCCGCTTGCGTGCTGCCGCGAGCTGCTGCTGCGCTCGATGGTGGGCTACGCCAAGCTGCAGGCCCTCATCATGATGCGCGAGTGCCTCGGCACGCAATGGCCGATGCTTTCGCCTGCTGAGCGCTCCGAGCTGCAGCAGCTGCTGCTCCGCCTGCTCGCCGAGGGCTCCGTGGAGCCGTATGTGCGCGCGGCCGCCGCGCAAAACCTGGCGGTGCATGCGAAGCACGATCTGCTGCACGCGCTGCCGCCGGCCGGCAGCGCGGAGAGCGGTGCGCCGGCCGTCGCGCTCGAGACGCTGCTGCAGGCGGCGACGCAGATGCTCGAGGAGCCGAGCGGCGCGCATGCACCCGCAGCGCTCGAGATCGTGCATGCGACGCTCAGCGAGTTTGGCGCGCCTTCGTCGGGCGTCGTGGGCGGTGCGCTGCCCTGGTCGATGCACGCGCGCGCGCGCGCTGCCTTCCAGACGCACCATCTGCTGCGCGCCGTGCACGTCGGCCTCGGCCACCTGCAGAGGCTGTACCCAGTGCCGCCACCTCTCCCGCCACCGTTGGCACGCACGCTCGCGCAGTGTGCAACGGTGCTCTCGAGTGCATTCTCGTGGGACTTTGACGGCGTAGGCGAGGCCGCGGCCGTGGGCGATGCGCGCCCCGGGCTCAACGCGATCGTAGTCAAACCTCCGAGCGGCGCGCCCGGCACGGCGCGCGGGTGGATGGAGCTGCTTGGCAGATCGGATCTCGCCGCAGCAGTGCTCCAACTGCTCGCCGCGCATGCACCTCCGCCGGGTGCGGGGCCGGTCGGCGGCGGCGGCGCGGCGGGTGCGGCGGCCGAGGAGCTCGCGCACAGCCTGCGCCAGCTGCTCGTGATGCTCTCCTCGGTCTCGCGTCGTGTCTTCGACGACGACGCGAACTATGCCACGTACGCGGCGACGCTGCTTGGTGGCATCGCCGAGCTGCTCGCGACAGCGCCTGCAGCCGTCGGTGGGCCGGCGCGCGCGGTGCGCGGCGAGGCCGCCTTCCGCGATGGGTGCGTCGCGCTGCAGCGGCTCATCGTGTGCGCCGGCGCGGAGGCGCTCCTCGCGCTGCCCAACACGACGCTCGAGGGCGCCGTGCGGCTGCTGCATGCCTCGACGATGCACACGGTCTCGTGTGCGATGCAGCCGCCCGCGGCGGCGGCGGAGGAGGAGACCGATGCGGCGGCGCTTCTCGCGGAGGCGCACGATGTGCTCCTCGACGGGTGGGTCTCTCTGCTCCACGGCACCGGAACGCTTCGGCGCCGCCCGCCTGCCCTCGACGATGCCGCGTACCACGTGTACGAGGCCTGCGTGCGCGCCAAGCTGCATGCCTCCGCTCAGGCGGCGGCGCTCTGCGCGGAGGAGGAGGTGGACGACGGCGCCGAGGACGCTGACACGGAGCGGGAGCGTCTGAGTGCACTCTCGGTGCTCGGGAGGGCGCGTGTGCGCTCCGCGGTCCCACTGCTACTCAGCGCGCTCTCGACGAGCGGCGCCAATCTGCAGCAGTACTGCGAGCTTGTGGCGAGTGGAGGGCCGGCGGCGGCCGCGCGCGCGGGCGTGAGCGCCGCCACGCTCGAGGCGACGCTCGAGGAGCTAGACTGCCTGGTTGCCCTGTCGGGCCATCTGATCGCCGATGCGCCCGAGGCAGGCGAGACGGCAGAGCCGCCGCCGGAATTCGCCGCCTTCGACTCGCCGATGAGCCCCGTCGCGGGCGGCGCGGGCGGCGCGGGGGCCGAGGAGGCGGCGGCGGCGGCCTCGGGCCACCCTGTGGCCGCGCTGAGCGAGGGAGTGCTCCGAGTGCTGCGCCTGCAGCTCCAAGCCATCTGCACCTACGACGTGCCGCCCGCCGCCTCGCCCCTTGCCTCCGCGCTCTCGCCGGCGCTCGGCACCTCGTTACTGCACTTTCTGCGCCGGTTTGCATGCTGCTACCTCATGCCCGACGAGGCGACCTGCTCGGTGCTCTCCCCCACTCTCCTTCGGCTCTGGGGGGGCGACACGCCAGGCGCCGCCGGGCTGCTCACCCTCTGCGTCGACGCGGCGGTCGTGTACCTGCAGCGCTGGCCTTTGGAGGCTGACGTGGCCGAGGAGGCGTGTACTCTCCTCGCTGCACTCGCTCGACTGCGCGCGCCGCGCCGGGGCCCTGCCCAAGCGCTGAGTGCCCTCCCGTCGTGGCGTCAGCTCGCCGGCGCGCCACCCGCCGCGCTGCCGCCGAAGGCACAGCAGCTCCTGCTTGAAGGGCTGAGCCGCGCCGCCGCGGCGATCGCCGACGATGTGACGAGGGACGCGACTCTACGGACGCTCATCGCACCGATGCCCGCACGGCTGCAGGCGATCGCCTCTCGCGCGGGCGGGAGTCCGAGCTCCTTCTTGATGCGACCTGACGTGAGCCTCGAGGTGCGTGCATGCTGTGCGAGCCTACGAGGCATCGCGCTCTCGTGCTGCCGCGAGACGGTCGCGATCACCGCGGAGGGTCTCGGCCCTTGCCTGCAGCAGCTGCTGCACATGGTGCCAGCGTACGCGCCGGCCGCCGAGCCGCTGGCCGCGCTGCTCAAAGTGCACCGCGATCTGGCACGCACCGCCGCGCCTCTGCTGCCGCCGCCCGCCGCGCAGGCCTTCGCGGAGCACTGCGCGCATCTCGTGCAATCGTATGCCCAGCATGCCCCCGAGGAGGCGGCGGCTGGCAGCGGCGGCGGCGGCGGTGGCGGCCGCGGCCGCGGCGGCGGCGGCCCGATCTCCGAGGTTGAGCTCGAGGAGCACCTGCGGTACAAGCAGATCAAGACGCTGCTACAGATGCTCACGTACCTCGCCGAACGCGACGTGGACAGGGACGACGCGCAGTACGAGGCGGGCTACACGCACGCGCTCGGCATGGCGCTCTCGGCGTTACTGCCGTGCGTCACCGAGCCCATGTTGCTCTACCCGAAGCTCAGCGTTGCCTATTTTGGAACGCTCTCCGCCTGGCTTGAGGGACGGCCTCTCGCCGCCGTCTCGATGCCCCCGCCCCTCTACGAGGCTGTCCTCGCCTCACTGCGCTTCGGATTCGCCCATCACGACGCGTCCATCTGCCGGGGGGCGCTCGAGACGGCGTTCGAGCTCGCGCGCCGTGCGGCCGATCACGGGCACTCGGCGGCTCCGATGGAGGCGCTGCTGCGACAGCTGCTCGAGCGCGTGGCGGCCGACCTGCTCACCTCGCGACTCCATCCAGAGGTGATCGAGCCCGCCGGTAGCAATGCGCTGCTCGCGCTCATCGTCGCGCAGCCCGCGCACTGGCAGGCGCTCGTGGCGGCGCTCGTCGGGGCGCAGCCGAGCGCGGAGGCAGCCGAGCGAGCCGCCGCGCTCTTTGGCGCGCTCCTCACCTCGAATGGCGTCACGGCCACGCTCGCCCGGCCCAATCGCACGCGCTTCCGCGCCAACCTCGAAGGGCTGCTGCGCGGAGTGACGGCGGCGAATCTTGTGCTTCCGCAGTAGGGAGTCCCCAATGATGAGCATTTCGCTTGCGCCCCCCACGATGGGTCTCCACGGGACCTGTGGTTGTGCGTCTTTCCGAGATGGCAATTTAACGTGAACGTGAACGTGAACGTGATGAGCATAGATGAGTTTATCCATTAAGAATTCACACCGAAAAATCTCCGCGGCCATTAGGGCGCTCGGTTTTTGTCGTCATCAAAAACCTGCTCATCAACATCATGTCAGCCATCCTTCGCGTCCTCGTCTGCTTCTTCGCGACTGCCGCGGCTCTCAAGGTCAACCCCAGCTCCAAGATCGAGGCTGCCAAGAGCAAACTCCCGCTCGCGCAAGTCTTCGCGGCCGCTCAAGTGTTTGCGGCGGACAATGGTCGCGTGATCGAGGATGTCGAGGAGAACCCCATGGTCCAGCACATGAAGGACATCTACCTCGCGGCGAAGGATCGCAAGGCCTGGTACGCATGCCATCTCGCACGCCTCTCACTCGCGTAGAAGAATGATGCACTCGTCCCACAAAAGATCCTCGCTCACGAGTACGCATGAGCCTCGAGACTAACGTGGCCTCTTGCCCCTTGCTCACAGGTGCGCTGATCGCTGCCTTGCCACGGGCTACTGCGATGTCCTCGAGGACATCTATGAGATGACCACCGCGCAGGTGATGAAGTTTTGCGAGCACTGCACGGGCAACGACGAGTGCGAGCTGTCATACGCGAACTGATGACCGCGTTGCACACAAAGTTGGCCCCCGCCGTACGCCGACCACATGACAGTCGAACATGCATTCAAACGACACATCGGGCGGGCGGCTCCGAGAGCTGCATGGCATGAATCGTCTACCGGATCGACGTGTCGCGAGACCACGCACAATCTCTGGTCTCTCGAGAGCTCTGAACTCAAGTTGCGCGTAAAGGCTGAGGAGCGCCCTGGAGGGCGCACATGAACTGCAGTGGGAAAACCCTCGCACTGTGTAGAAGGGGACTTGGGGGCTTATCTTTGGTTGGTCCGAATACATAGCGCGTGTTGAAAGCTCTACGTAAGCTGGGCGGGGATGGGCTCGGATGGCATCCCGGAACTCATGGCAGCGCGGTCGACTAGCCGCTCTACAAAACAGGCCATGGGGCTAATCAGACCTCGACTTAAGCTTCTAAGGGTTCGTGTTGTGGCGGGTTGATCCAAGAACACAATCCAATTGCGAGTTTACTCAGTGGCGGACCAAAAATGGTAAGGAACTACAGTACCATGCGCCCACGTCGAGACGTCGACCATGTCGAAGGCCTGCGTCCCTCGCGCGGGAGCTCTAGGCCCGATTTCCCAGCAAATCAGCCACCAGTTACTCGCCGAGATCTTCTCCATGCTGCACGACAGAGACCTCGGGCGCGCAGCTAGCGTGTGCACCGACTGGCGTGCGGCGGCGAGAGAGCCGGGTGTATGGCGGTCAGTGTTCCGAGAGATGTACGGCGCTCACAGCGAGAGCTGGGCGCCGGAGCACATGCCGGCCACGCCGTGCGATGACGAGGTCGCACTCTGGCGCAACCGCTGCGAGATGCGCGCGCGCGCTGATGCCTCCCGCCTCGCGGGCGAGTGCCACTTCCGCACGTGGCCCTTTCGTGCGGAGGCCACGACCGCCGGCTTCTTCGTCACGTGCATGAGCATCGACGGGCCGTGGCTGGCGCTCGGCCAGGCGGATGGCAAGACCTCGCTCTTCAACCTGACGAGCGACGCTGCCGACCAGCGCCGCTGGTGCGAGGGCTCCTTTGGCGAGTTTGGTCGGTATTCGGTCCCCGATGAGTTTGCCGCTGTGATTGACGTGCACGTGTGCGCGCTGTGTGGGATGGTGACGACGCTGCATTCGCTCGGAGCAATCCTCGTGCGCTCGCTGCGCACGGGCGCGGTGCTTTACTTCGTCGACGGCCTCGCGCCCGAGTTGCTCGTGCACGTCGACGAGCACATCTGGGCGTTTGCGAACAACACGGAGACGTTGATCCGTGTAGCGTCGCTCCGGCGAGTGTGCCTGTACTCGCCGGAACGGGCGGGGCCCGAGGCGGCGGGGCTTGGGCTGCGTCTGGTGGCGTTCGGCGATGCGGATGAGGACGACTTGGCGGCCGAAGCGGAGGGGGATGTCGGCGGCGGTGGAGGTGACGGCGGCGGCGAAGGGGGCGGAGGAGGAGGCGATGGAGGAGGAGGCGGCGGCGGCGGCGGCGGCGGCGGCGGCGGCGGCGGCGGCGGCGGCGGCGGCGGCGGCGGTGGTGGTGGTGGAGGAGGAGAGCTCAAATCTGAGGCACAGCGTGTGCTCACCATTACCTGGGAGCTGCCCCCGCCCTCTGCCGCCACCACCGTGGCCGCGATGGCTGCAATGTCGGAGTGCACATCTCTCATGAATCTCCGCTTCCATCCAGGCGAGGCGACCGACGAGAGCGTCTCCTCCGCCTCCTCCTCAGACAATCACCTGTTGGACGCCGACAAGGCGGCGCAAGCCATCCTCGAGGCCGCTACCAACGCTGTACGCAGCGCAAGAGCAGGTGGCAGTGCCGAAGGGTTCCGTGAGGCGAGCCAGGCCGTGAGCACGGCCTTGCGCACTTACTTGGCGCTGGGCCCCACCCCGCGCTTGCTCCGGCAAAGGCGCGGGCTGATGTCGGAGCAAGCCGGCGTCGTGGCGGAGCTCTGGACGCCCGCGGCGGGCGCCTGGCTCATACTCCTCTTCGACGTGTTCACACACGCGCCGCTCGGCGTGGTTCCGCTGGACATTGGTCCCCAGCTGCGGACAGACACGTTTGTCTGGCCGATGCACGTGTGCCTGTTTCGTCGGTCGGAGCAGCCGCAGCTGGCTGGGCGCCGCTGGTCCCTGCTGGTACACACGAGGGAGCAGTTTCGTGACGGAATTGCCCAAGAGCACGAGCCACTCTTACGGTGAGCGCTGATTGCCCCTGAGTGGTGCCTCTGAATGGTGCCTCTGAATGGTGCCTCTGAACGCCTCTCGATTGCGTCCCTCATCAGGCATTCGGACAGCCTCATTCACGTCGATCTGCTCTCGCCCGTGTCTGCCGAGGAGCTGCGCACCGCCGCGCCGCGCAAGGCCGTCTACCATAAGGGGGGGCAGGCTTCGGCAGCAGTGCATCAGAATCCGGAGCAACTTCGGATCGAGGCAGCGGGTGGCGCGCCACTGCGCGTGCTCCGCGTGCAATCGCGCCGCCTCAATGCCTTTGGCGTCAGCATAGGTCTATCCCCAAGCTGGGGCGCCTTTGACAGGCATCGCTCGCCCTTCCTGCCGGCCATGTCGATGCTCAGCTCGCCGTCGGGCGAGCTCAGCAATCTCGGGCACAAGCTGATCGATCTCGATGCCAATCTCGAGATCATTTTGGCCTATGACGATGACGACGGCGTGACCAGCCACACGGCGTTTGGCCAAGGTGGCTGCACGTGCACCGACCTGCAGCTGGCTTACGCGAGCTGCAGGAACCTCGATCCCGAAGGCGGTGGCTCTGCGCGCAAGTTCACGTCGACGCCGCTGCCCCTCGTGTGGGCCGAAGAGCCAGCCACGACAGTCCACGACATGCCTCAAGTAATGCTGGCGGAGAACGACGTGGTGGCACTCCGGTGCTGGCGGCTCTCCAACGACTTCCCACACGAGCCGGGGGGGTACCTGTGGGAAGAGTCCAGCAGCGTGCTACGCGGCTGGCATGCGGCTGCCGAGTTGCGCCGGTTGAACGACGGGAAGCTGATGCCGCTCCACTTCACCCGGGATCCGAGCGACACACGCGATGAGAGGGAGGCGATGCTATCGACCTCGACCTGGCGCCACCTGGTCGTCATCGATGCGATCGGGGTGCACGTGCTCGACTTTTTGCCGCGCGCGTGCTGGAAGCGCGCGCAGAAGGACGCGGCCTTGAGCTCGTGATGGGCTTCGCCTTGGACGAGCGCGCGCATGCGACGCTCTTGATTCTTGCAAGCATGCTTGCTTGATTCTCCCGTTAACGCTCCAGTCCTAAACGTTTCTATACTACCCGTATTAGGGTTAAGGTTCCCTACCCACCCCATTTAAGGGCCGGCTTATCGATGTTTACGAATCGCCTGGAAGACCGCGCGGCGCGCGCGCAACACGTCGACCGTGTTCTCGGGTGGGAAGTGTTAATCAAGCGAAAGGAGTTGAAGGATGAAGCTCATCAACGACGGGGGACCGCGACGAAACTGACTTACCGCCTGAAATGCCGCGGACGCTTGCCAATATGTATTTCTCGTTAATGCCGCGGACGCTTGCCGTTTCCAAATATAGATTTCTTTCCGGGAAACGCCGCTGAGCGATCGTGCTTCGCGGCACACCGCCGACGGTCGCCTGCTTGTGCGCGCGTCTGCTGCGCTGCTGCGTTTGATCTGATTGAGTCTGCGAGCCACCTCGATGCTGCTGCCTGTGGCTGTGCCCTCGCGACTCGCTCTGGCATGGTGATCCGCAGCTG
>JWZX01001213.1:0-11743 GCA_001275005.1 Chrysochromulina tobinii
CCGACCCGACGCCTGTGCAGCTCGCCGCGCTGCGTCCCGGAGACACTCTCCTCATCGCACCGCCGCGTTCGAAGACCGACCAATTCGGAGAGATTCACTCCCCCTTTCCGTCCGCGATCGCCTACTCCCACGACCCGAACAGCGCTGGTTACATCATACAGCAAATCGAGCTTTTGCGCCCGCTGCGCGGCCGCAGCCGAGAGAGCACGCCGCTATTTGCTGATGAGACCGGGCTGCCGTACACGCACAACGCAATGGACACGCTCCTGCACGCCGCCCTGGTGCGGCTCTACGGCGAGCAGGTCGCGTCGTGCTACTCCTGGCACTCGCTGCGCTCCGGCCTCGCCACCGCCCTCAAAGCCGCTGGCTGCGAAGACAGCGTCATCCAAATGATATGTCGATGGGCAAACCCTGAATCGCTCAAAGTGTACGCTCGACACGGCACGTCACTACACATCAACTGGGTGGATCGCGCCGAAAAAGCCGTCATCGACGCCATCTTGTCATCCAGCGTGCCAAAAGTGTGCAACAGCGAAGGCAACATAGCCCTGCAACACCACTTTGGTGGCACCGTCCCAGCGCGTGCTCGGCACGTGCTCGACAATGCCGACAGAGACGCGGGCGACGCAACGGCAGCGCCTCCGGCGCCCCCTGATGCCTCGCCACTAACCCGCACCAACGCCGTCGGGCGCCGGGTGCGAGTGCCTGCCACTTGCTGGCCGACCTATACATGCACCGAGCACGCAGGATCAGGCTGGACAGCTCACATCCTATCTCTGCAACGAGCAAACGCTGTAACCCTGCGCTTCGCCGAAGCTACGGACGACCGCGGCCTGCCATTTGCAGATGTCCAGCTCGACCTGGGAGCCCTGATCCCCTTCTGATCTCAGATTCACGTCACAGACGGACCGTCACCGTCACAACCTCCGTCACAAACCTCCGTCATACCTCCGTCACAAAGGCAGCCGCCATGAAACGCCAAGAGCGCTGAGAAAGGCTGCCCCGACGACGGAACTACAATCAACAGATCTCAAATTCACGTCACCGACGACCGTCACCGTCAAAACCTCCGTCACAAACCTCCGTCTTACCTCCGTCACCAGGCAGCCGCCATGAAACGCCAAGAGCGCTGAGAATGGCTGCCCCGACGACGGAACTCCAATCAACACCACCCACCCGCCCTTTGGGATTCTAACCAATGACCGCACGACGCCGCCCACAACCGCCAACAGCAACAACGCCGTCTCTCGGCGCATCACACCACCTGGGACTCAGAGCCGGCCCCTGGCCGTCTCTGTGGGGGGCTGCTTATTAATAACCATCCCTTTGAGTGTGATGCACAGAGAAGACTAATGGTGGCTTACCCTTTGCAATGCTTGCTGTTGCCCGTTATCATCGCCTCCGGCGCGCCAGCTGGCAGCCCTCACGATCACCATCACCATTTGCACACACTGCCGACGCCGCTACCACGCCACGCCTTCGATCCCAGTGCGGCGGTGCAGCCATTTGGGCTCTCAGAGATTCGCCTCTTGCCCAATTCGGCTTTCGCTGAAGCGCAGGATCTGAATACAGAATACTTGCGCCAGCTCGATATTGACCGGCTTCTCCATTCATTCCGTACCCAAGCTGGCCTCACCAATCCAGCCCCGCCATATGGCGGCTGGGAATCTCCATCGTACCAGTGGGGCCTGGTCAACGGCCACTTTGTAGGTCACTATTTGAGCGCACTCGCCTTCGCCACCGCCGTCGGCAACGAGGATTTGCGTAGGAAGGGCACGCAGCTGGTGGCTGGCCTCGCGGCATGCCAGGACGCCATCGCAAAGGCCAACCCGGACAGGGTGGGCTGGCTCTCGGCGTACCCGATCGATCATATTGAGCGGCTAGAGGCCCACAATCTCACGCAAGTGTGGGCACCGTACTACACGCTGCATAAGATCATGGCCGGGCTGTACGACCACTACATGCTCACGGCCAAGCTGAGCGAGCCGGGCAATGATCAGGCACTCGCAGTCCTCGTGCAGATGGCCAACTACATCTCATCGCGCATCACCAAACTGATCGCCGCGAAGGGCGCCGCTTGGTGGCAATGGTGCCTCGATGTCGAGTTCGGCGGCATGAACGAGCTCGCGTACAACTTGTTCTCCCTCACCAAAGATCCGCGCCACGCGCAGCTCGCCGCCCTCTTCAGCCCGGACAACTTCCTCAACCCACTCGCAGACGGCACCCAAGATCCCCTCGATGGACTGCATGCAAACCAGCACCTGCCCATCATCGTCGGTGCGGCGCGGGGCTTCGAAGTGATGGGCAACAAGACCCTCGGCACGATCACGCACAACTTTGGCTGCCTTCTGAGCTCACGCTACGAGTACAGCACCGGCGGCTCGAGTGACAACGAGTACTGGGGAAACCCTCGAGAGCTCGGCACCTCGATCCACACGGACTTCGACAGCGTCACGCACGCGCCGATGAACTCGGATGGCTATCATACGCAAGAGACGTGCACGACGTACAACTCGCTCAAGATCTCGCGCTACCTGTTCACATGGGCGCCGACGGCCGCGCTCGCCGATGCGTTCGAGGCGAAGCTCCTCAACGGCATCCTTGGCGTCCAGCAGCCTGGCGTCGTTGGATCCCTGTCGTACATGACGCCACTCGGGAGGGGCGTGAACCGCAATCGCTGGGACTGGTATGGCTTCGGCAACGCAAACAGCTCCTTTTGGTGCTGCTACGGCACCACCGTCGAGCAGTTTGCGAAGCTCGGCGACTCCATCTACTTCACTGAGGGCATTGAGCAACTGTGGGTGGCACAATACATACCCTCGACCCTCTCGTGGGCAGCCAAGGGATTGAGTGTCGTGATGACGTCGAGCCTCGCTATGGCCCTGCCCACCCAACGCGGCGCGCGTGCTGAGCCCTACACGGCCACGCTGACCGTCAACATCACGCTCTCCTCGTTCCTCTCTCGTGGGCCCGGCCCTCTGCCTGCTCTCGACCTGCGCGTACGTGTACCCGGCTGGGCCGCGAGGGAGAGCGCCGTGCGTGTCCGACGCCGCAACTCGAGCATGAGTGAGCACACGCCAGCCAATGGCACCTTCTTTGCTGTCCCCACTCCCGAATTGGGTTGGCTCGTTGGCGACGTCGTCGAGCTCACCCTCGGCATGGTGCCACGCCTCACCCCCATCAATGATGTGCGGCCCGAGTTCGCGTCAGTTTCGTCCATCATGCTCGGGCCACTTGTGCTCACGGGCATCACGAACGAGACGGACGAGCTCCGCGCAGATCCCGCGCGAGTGGCCGAATGGGTGGCGCCGGAAAAGATCCAGCGGACACGCTGTGCCGGCCGCGCACACTGGAAAATTTGGGACGGGGAGCGCTGTGGCGATGCCCAAGAGGACGCGACCACCGATGGCATGCAGCTGGTCGCCCACGGCAAGAATCGTAACTACACGTTGCTTCCACTGGCACGCGTCGCTCTCCTTAATTACACGGCGTACTTCAATGTGACGAAACCTGTATGAGTTCGGCCGACTCTGTGACTGTGATCTTGTCGTGAGGCATAATTTCCTTAATTTGGTCCGCAGGTCATGTCGGCACCACGGTAGTGCCAGTGGTAGGGGGCGCACGAAGCCCACGGGCACGCGCGACCGGCCACGGCCGCGGCGGCGGGGTGTGGTACCTCGCCTACTCGACTGTATTAACGACTCCAAAACCGCACCGCAGCGCGCCGTACAGTCTACATGTGTACGGCTACAAGTTACTAGTAAGTGAGTGCTTTGCTCATTTACCGCGCAAAATTGTGTGTAAGTTTGCGTCACGGCTCTTGATGCTCTTGCGGTTGCGCTTGGCCTTCGCCTTGCCCGTCAACATCTGCTTCGACCATCGCGCCGCGTACTCCGCGAGTGTGACCTTCTCCAGCTCCAACCGCCGCTTCTCGAATGCGTTAGCCTCCTCTTGTAGCCTCTCGAGTACTGGCGCTCCTGCCGCTCGGTGCGAGCAAGGCGAGGTCTGCAGAATCTCTGCAGAACGTGCGCTGAGCGCGGGTGCGGGCCCCGCTGCCGCAACAGCCTCTGCCACAAACCTCTCGGGCAGTCCGAGCGACGCGCGAAACTCTTGGAGGCAGCTTGCGTGTGCGAGCGCATTGGAAAACGTGGTGCCTCCTGGTAGGCGTGCTTTGTGCTCCTCGGCAGCGTCGGCGGTGAAGGCGGCGTCGTCGCTGGCCGCAGAGGTTCGACGCCATGCGTTCAGTCTCGCGTCTCCGAAGGGCTCGAGACCATGCTGCTCCTTGGAGCCCTGCGGCAGTGGGTCGGTCATGCCGAGCACGAGGATACCGCCAGGCGCGAGCCGTTGGACAATCTTGCCGAGCGCGACGCTCGCGTCCGCCCCGTTGCTGTAGAGAAAGATCGAGTAGCGGCAAAGGACGAGATCAAACTGGGATGGCGCCGCGCCGGCACCGCAACAAACGTGCTCCGCCACGGCCGTCGTGTCCTCCACACCGAATGAGCAGCTGGCTCGGCCGCCATCGGAGAGTGTGAAACGCTTCGGCAGCAGCCCACCATCGAAGGAACCAGGGTCCGCAGTCGAAGGGGTAAGACAAGAATTCGGCATCGGCTGGTAGCGCCGGCCAGCCATAAATGGCTTTGCACAGCTTTTCGGTATAGTCGGCGCCCACTCCGGATTCATCGCGACCTCGTGGAAGAAGGCGTCGCGCAGCTCGATGGGCACGTTGGCGAGAGCGGCCTCGCTCCACTCGTACCGGAGGTCCTGCACGGTTTTCACGATCGTAGCGTCGCGGTCGGTGCCATAGCCGACGAATTCGGGCGCATGCTCGCCAAAGGTCGGCGCGACCCACTTCTGGTAGACCATGCGCGCCGTGAAGAGCTCCTCGCCGCTCGAACAACCGCAGCTCCAGACGCGTAGGCGTGCGGCCGAAGAAGCGGACGTGTCATTCTGGCGGAGGGTGGACCTTGCTGCTGCGAAGAGCGCCCGGTTGGCAATCAGACCATCCCACAGACCCGCCCCATCTCGGAAGAAGGCAGTGTTGTGGATCCACGCCCGCTGCGTGATGTTGAACGTCGAGCTGCCCGTCGGAGAGACGTACCTTCGCACAGCGCTCGACGACACCGGTCGCGTCGTCGCCGGTTGCGGAGTGGCTATTGACGCTGCTGTCCCTTTCAAGATACCGCCCTGCACTTCTGGCAGCAGCGTCGGTGAGCGTGATGGCTGCGACAGCAGCAGCTGTAGCCTCTGCTTTGGCTTCGGCGGCGTGGCTGGCGTCTTTGTTTTGGTTGATGACGACGAATTGGGCGGTGAGCTGATGGATAGGTCCAGCATTGGGCCTCCTGCCTCGCGCAACGCGACGACCTACAGAGTCCCAAATATGGACGTTTGAACTCGGTGAAACAGATCCTCAATTTCGAAACCAAACAAACACTCTCCACCAAGGGACACCAAACAGAAATCCACTGTTGCAGGGTCCTATTTTTGCGAAAAACGTATGTAGGGGAGTGACGGGAGCGAGCCGGACATCGCGGTAAGTGCGAAGTGCGACGACTTCGCGAAAACGATTTTGGCCTCAGGACTCCTCGGAGGCATGAGCGCCCTTTCCATCGAGGTTCCTTCAACCGCAAACGCGGATGAACACGGGGCTTCCATGGCGTCGCCCAGCAAACCGAGCAAGGTCTACCGGGCCGATTACGGCCGGCTTTTGCAGGAGCAGGTTAACCATGAGAAGGGTGACGCCGAGCGTGCTGAGAAGCAGATAATGCAAATGAGGCTGGATGAGCTGCGTGAGTCCTTCAAGGAGCGCGGCCGCACGCTGCGCAATGAACGGCAGCGCGGCCAGGAGTTGATCAAGTCGAAGATTGACGAGTGCCGTCAGCAAGCCAAGGAATCTGGCGAAAACGTGCGTATGCAGCGGGAGGTCTTTCGTGCAAAGCGGCAGAGCATGAGCCAGACATGGAAGAATCACGGTAATACGCTCTCCAAAGAACATGCAGATCTCAAGGCAAAGATGCGCGCCGCCACAGAAGCTCGTCTCGCAGAGGCGAGGGCAAGTGGCAGCGAGTTCAAGAGTGAGCTCAAGGAGCTGGTGAAAAACACCGACGACTCGCACTATCACTACAAATGCGACCTCGCCGGCCGCGTTAAGGCGGCGACGTCGAAGCACGTGACGCGTGCATCAAAGCAAGACTTCCTCATGGACACATGGGACAAGGCGGACCTGCTGCGGGAGCAGATGACAAGGCTGCGGCAGCAGCGCTTGCGACAGGAGCAAGAGTACCTTGCTTACGCGATGATGACCAAGGAGGACATGCGAAAGAAAAATCACGAGGCAGCTGACAAGCTGGAGGCCGACCTGCGCGAGCGCTCGACAAATCTTCGCAGGGAAGAGAAAGAAATGAAGGACGCAGTCGCAGCAGCGAAAAAGAACTTCTTTGATGCAAAGAAGGCGCTACGCGAGCAAACCGAGACCAACAAGCTCGTGCCTGACGCAGAGCTCACCGATGACGGGGAATCCCTTCGCGAATCGATTAGCGCGGCCTTTTCGCGCTTCTTTGGATATCGGCGGCGCGGCATAGGGACATCTCCGGTTGCAATATAAGCGATGCGATCAGACGGGAGGACGCGCAACAACTTAATGGCGCGAGTGCGCCCATGCACCACGGGCACCACCGTATGCGTATCCCGCATCCCGCCCCGCGCCGCCGCGGGCACCCGCGCTACGTTCCGCGATCCCGTCGTAGTACATGCATACTGCACGCGCGCGGTAATTTCAACCCGTCACGATCCGTTTAATGATTTAATGATTTAATGATAATTTAATGATTACAAACTAATATTCCAATTCAATTCAATTGCGATTACAAATCGATGGAGGGCGATCGGGCTGATCCGGGCACGCACGCGGACGCGCGTTTCGCCGTTTGCGCGCTTTCGTTTTTGCGGCGCCCCGCGAGGCCAATATGCGCTTGTACACGGACCATTTCCGCATTTCGCTTTCGGAGCGCGGGTCACACCGCGGTTGAGAGCCCCCCTTCGGCGGTTATCGCGGCAGGGGCCAGGAATCACAACCATCACGGCGGAAAATCATTTTCATTACAAAAATCTGCAGCGTCCTGGGATGTCGGCAGAACGCGCACATGACGCACGATCGCGGAGACCACGCCACGCACGCGATCCCCGGCCGGTTTGCGCAACTTCACATGCGGGAATCAAATACACCGCGTGTCAGCGTATGTACGAACGAAACCTTACAAACCGCACTACTGTCCGTCTGAATCCGCCCCCGACGACCGTGGGAAGGTGGATGACTCCCCCCGCAGCCGATCGACCCGAGCCGCTCCGGAGCACACCCACAGCGTTGAGCGTACAGGCTACTAAACTCCGTCGGTGGCAGTACCGGTACATGTGGTATGGTGGCCCGGCCCAATAGATTGCACATCCCTCATCTGATCTTGAAGTGGCTCATGCGAGAGAGGAACGGCAACGGGGAGCTGACAGGAGCGATACCGTACTGCTAACAGTCCATCTCAATTTCTCCCCCTGGTGCTCAGGGGGCCACTTCATGCATGGTGAGCCACACGGTGTATCACGTTTCTGATCTCCATCGGTCCAAAAAGAAGCGCAAAGTCGCCACTGCGCGGCCCACTTCACCGCCAATAGTGCCATGCTCGTCTTGCAGCGGCAGTGGCTTTCTCGGTCGGCTGCCGATTCCAAATGCGCATCGATACGCTTGCACGGTCAAAAGCGTCAACGTTGGCCTCAGAGGCGCTGCTCAGATCCGCAGTAGTTTGGTCTATGAAGCACTGGTCGCAGACAACTGACCCTCCGGAGTCAGGTCCTTGGTCGACTCAGCCTTCTTGCGCTCGATGTAATTCAAGCTCGGCAGCTTCGGCATCCCGGAGGGGGTTGACAGCTTGGTAGCGAGGATGTCGCTCGCCAAAGGGGCCGACTTGGCCACTGGCGGCTCACGAGGTGGTAGAGGCTGCCCGGGTGGTGGTGGGCGCAGGACCCTCAAAGTGATGACGCCCGTCATCTGCTTGAGCCGCGTTGAGGTCTCAGAGTGGCCGACGGCATTCCATTCGTTGACCGAGAGCACCTGGTCGCCCACGAGCAGCTTGCCGTACGCGAGGCCGTTGCTTGCGACATCATCGAGGAAGGGGTGTCCTTCGCCCGAGAGGGTGACACCTAGCTTCGCGTCCTTGTCAGGCTTCTCGAGCACGACCTCCAGCCCAAAGACGGGATCCCATTTTCCGATCCCCTGACGGTAAGTGGGATAATTGAGGACCCATGCCGGCGTAGACGGCGGCACCGCGGCGGCCGCCGGGGGCGGCGGCGCAGGCTTCTCCGGCGGGGGTGCGTTCTCGACTTCGCCGTAAAAGTGGAACGGGCCGGCGAATGCGGGCGGCTGCTTGGGATAGACCACCGCCAGGCGCATCATCGGCAGGTACAGGATGCCGGCGATCGAGAGAGACCAGTGGAAATACCACAGGGAGCCCATGCGCGCGCCGCTCACGCCACCAAAGATGTAACAGAAGCAATTGCTGAACAGAATGAGGGAATCGCGCTTCTCAGCCGGCGTCAAGCCGACGGTGAGCCCGTTGTACATGGCGATACCCAGCTTTTGGATGTTGTTCGAGAGGAACGTCACGTCGTTCTTGATGACATCGGCCTTCAACGAGATGATGTTCGTCATGCCAAGGGCGAAGGGCACGAGCGTCGACGCGAGCGACGACCAGATGTTGTACTGTGGCGGACCCATGACGTCGTTGTACTCACGCATCCGGTCTCCATCGGGACTGTTGAAGGTTTGATGGTAATCGATGCCGTCGACCAAGATGAAGATGCCGCACATGAAGATGATGATCGCTGGGTCAGCGATGCTGCCCAACCTCGGCAGCATGTGGAGCCCCAGCATGACGCCGCACATGAAGTTAGTGATGCACAAAAAGTAGATGCCGACCCAAGTCCAGTTATTCTCCTGCGCCGCCATGCCCATCTGCACGACGTTGCCGGTCATCATGCCACCATACGTGTCGAAACGCACCTTGGTGTTGCTGACAACGTAGCCCGAGACGAAACTGACAAGTCCAGCCACGAGGAAATCGCGATTCGCGTGGAACACCGACTGTCTGGCCGGCATGAATGTCGACAAATGCGAGTCGTTTCGGAGGACGACCGTCCAGAGTCGGGGACCGGCTTTGTTTTCGTTTCAGATCAAAAGTTTTCCCACAGACCTGCTGTTTTTCGCAAACGTGGACGTCGGAAAGCTCGCTCGCTCGAACACTTGACTGCAACAACCCTCCCACCCACGTCGATCGCCGTAGCGTTCCCAGATACAAACAGCCCTCTCTGACGCGACGGACCTGACAAAGCTGAGATTCGCCCTCTCTTCCCCCTCTCTTTCTTCAGTCCGCGAAAATGGTTGGATCCTTCGTCTTCAGATAGCCCTGCACCGACTTGACGAGCTCGCTCATGTCGGCCTGCTTGCCCTTGATGGCGCCGAAGACCTCCTCCTCCGAAGGGCCAAGCTTCGCGACGAACGCGTCGCGGTATGGAGCCGCCTTGACACCCACGCTGAACGTGGTGCGGATCATCATGCCGTGGTGCGGCTTGAGGCTCACCTCGTAGCCCGCTAGCACACAGTCGCTCAGCTTCTTGCCCGGATTCGCGATAAGCTCTTCGAGCATTTTGATAATGAAGTTGAGTGCACGTGCGAGCCACAGCAGCGCACACGAAACCGTCTTGCCGTCACCCGCGATCTTCTTGAGCGCCGCCGCGTCCTTGCCCGCGCACTCGGCGTCGATGAGCGACTTGAGCGTGCTGCCAGGGTTGGCGTTCGCCGCTTTGAGCAACGTGTTAGCGTTGCCACTCATGTCGGCGCTCGCCATGCCCATGCCCGTGATCAGGTCGAAGACCGAGATGAGGGCAAGCGAAGCCTCCGCAAATTGCTTCGCGTCGGCCTCCTCCTTCTTGCCGAGCGACGGCTCGAATTTCTCGAGCACCTTCGAATCCTGAAGCCAGCCTGGCATGCGCGCGCCACGAAGTCGGCACAAGGGGGGCGGAACGCAGTTGTAAGTTTCGATGGTAGGCGGATACCTACGAAAATGCGGCGTAATCGACGGGACATGAGGGCCGGCGTCGGGAACACATTGTTCGACTGGATGGGCATGTGTGCGTGCTCACAAGCCGACCACCGTGGAGTCCTCTCTTAATCACTCCCGTCAGAGGCTCGGCCAGCCAACTCCACCGGGGCGGCTTGGGCCCCGGGCGTCTCTCCCCGCTCAGCAGCCGTGCTTGTTGCAAAACTTGTGGTGCCAGTCGGGCTTGCGCGTGCCCTTCCACACGGGAGCCTCTCGGCGCGCGACGATGCCCGCCTGCCACGGGACCTTTTCGGGCACCTCCCACGGCCACACGTTCGTCGCGACTGCCCAGGGCCAGTCCTTGCGCGCGGCGCGCCGCATGCGCGCGGGCAGTGTGGGGCCGGCGGCGATCGGATAGCTCTCATTCGCCTCGTGCTTGAGCCAACATTCACCCTTCGTGTGATTATGGATCGTGTAAGAGAAGCAGCGGTCCTCGAAGCCAGCCGCCTCCGGTGAGCCCGGGCAGAACACCCAAGCATTACACACCCCGCTGCCACTGCACCTGCCCTGCGTCTTCTCGCGCCGCGACGCTCGCCAAAATGGCTTGCCGCGGTTGGCTGGCCTGGCACAGACGTGCCTCTGGGTGGCGCACGCAGCACAGCACTCAGCCGCGGACGCGACGTTGAAGGCGAGTCCCCACACGTACGCCGCGTCGCCCGCGATGTCATACCCCTGGCGAGCGTGGCAACTGAGCCCGGTGCTCTCCATCTGCGTCTCGCCTGTCTGCGCCAGCTGCTGCTTGAACGCCGCGCTGTCGACGGCTTGGGCAAACTCCGCTTCTGTCGGCGGCAGCCCCAAGTGGGCGGAAGCAGCAGCGGCAGTGGCAGGCGCGGCGTCACCGCGCAGCAGCGACTCCTTCTCGCGGTGGCGCCGCTCCTCCGCGGCATTGCGGTCGGCATGCGGCGCCGCGGCCGCGGCCGCGGCCGGCACCGCGCTCACGGTCGGCACCGTGTTCGCGGTCGCAAGCAGCGCCTCCCTCTTTCGACGCTCCTCAGCAGCAGTCTCCGCAGTGGTGGGCACAGCCTCTTTGGCGCCCACGACGACCTGATCAGGCATGTCCGGGTCCACCTCCTGCTTGAATTTGGACGGCCGCACGCGCTTCTGCAGCGGCACGGCCGCCTCGTGGATGTAACCGCGCGCGCCGTGAGCGTCATTCCTCCATCCGCCGCCCATGCCATTGTAGAGGACGGCGGCGAGCATGAGGCCCGCGAGAATGCCGAGCACCTTGATAGGAATGGGCGTTGGCGGCGGCGAATCGGGACCTGCTGGCATTGTGCAGTGCCGCGTGCGTCGGTCGTGATGTTGCCCGCCCTTGCTCTGGATGCTCCTAAAAAGGGCGCCAAGAGTTGTTTGCAACAAGTCAGTTTCGTCGCGTCCGCGTTGAGGACGTCAATGTTTGCGGCCATGTGATTACGGCGTTCAACGGCTCCGCTCCCGGTCAAACACGCAAGTACTGACGTGAAGCTCATACTCATGGCAGTTTCGTTAATTCATGCGTACCACACGTCCGCTCAGGATCGCCGCGCGTCCACCGCTCACCCTGCTTGCTTCTCGCAGAACGGCGGCGCCATACACGCACGGCCTCAACGACGAATACCTCC